>JAPMOQ010030550.1:0-15634 GCA_026543055.1 Argiope trifasciata | reverse complement strand
TATGTTTCATTGATAGGTACATATAAAAATAACATTGATTGATGGATAGGTTGGATAAATACCCCACCCTATACTGAAGTTACCACAGATGTTCTAGTCTGTAGTTAACGACATTGAGCTGTCTCACCATTCCAGTAGTAGTTCAGCTCCTGGAGGCAAGATAATAATCTGAGTCCGAAATAGCCGTTGTAAAAAACTAATTTCAACAAAAGTAGCTCAGAATTGTATAAATTCTGGCAACATTCTCCATCATGTGCTCATAATTTAAAATTTCACTGAATACTTCGTACTCTTAGTTGATTAAATATTTCTTTATTTATTCTTCCGACATTTTTTAATTTTTAACATGCTTTAATTAAATTAGCATGTTTTTATGTTATGGTTATAAACATGCTAAAATATTTAAAAATTCACAAATTTGCTCCCACTTTTGTTATGTTGGGCCATGCTGGCTTAGCTATTGTATTTTAGTTTCGGGAAAAAAGGAATTCAGATTTTAAACTCTATTCTTCAAAAGATGCTACGGTTGTGGGTATGGTATATTATAAAATTACCGTGAATGAAATGGCAAACACCCTGATTAGTTGTGGAATTCTGAAAAAATGAGTGGCAATGCAGATATTATTCTTGTCGTCTGACAATCCTCAAAATTACGCTGACCATCCCCAAAATGGTCTCGTGCCTCTTTAATACGAGATTCAGAACTACTAAATTATATATATTTTTAAAATTACTATGAAGCTTATTTAAAATGAAAATGTCTGATTCAAATTCATCGATAATTCGGATCTGCCTTTTATACCTTGAATTTCCTATTAATACAATATTAATTTTTTCCAATAATTATCATTTTGACTAATTCACAATTTAAAAAAACATAGATTGAAATAAATTCTTTTCCCTTATTTCTGAATCTGTTTCGTTAAATCAGTACATTATGTAACCTTTTATGCGATAACAGGGACATTTTCTGAAACAACGTTGAAAAATTTCAAATAATTCTAGTAGCTTACTTTCATTTAATAATTAGATTAACCATTGCTTCTAAGTATTTTTTAACACACCGTCAATTATGGTGATTTCGGAAAAAGAAGAAAACATACCAACAAGATAATACTTGTTGATCGCCCATATTATTAATAGTCTTCGCAGACACTTTCGATTTGCAAGAGAATTAACGATCGGTACTGATAAAATCACGGCTTCCTTTTCTTAATTGACGGCGCATTTCACTTTATAAGAAGGGTTCAGTCTTCTCGGTGGGCAATTTCCGTACTCAATAGATATCAAATCTGTTAGATGGATCGAAAGTTGAAAAATGATTTGTTTATCGACTTCCACCATGAACGTTTCCTGATCTAGTAAAAAGATCTTAATGTTGGTGAAGTGATCTGAACATGAAAGTAAAATTACTCTTCTGTTATCAATACATCATGGGAAAATTTTGACATAAAAAAGGGAGTAACTTTTCTTGAAATTAATGGATTTGTTAATGAATGCAAACTGTCTTTTAACGTTGCTAATGGTTTGGACATATTTAAGCAACGAATGCAAAAAAAGCAAATGGATTTATCGTGAATTTAAATATTCATAAAAACTTTTTATTTTATTTTATTGAAGGCAGCTTGAATATTGAATTATTGTGTAAACATCTAAAACAAATAAAAAAATAGTAAACAATCAAAACTGAATGAAAATTTATATATGCAGCAGCAGCTGTTTGCAATGGCTAAGGGCATAAATTTAGATATCAGAAATTACTATTGAATTCAAAACTACCTAAACCTATCATTGAAATCATCAGCTGAAAATAAATTTCAAATGAAAGTAGAATATTCAAAATTTATTCAACACTTGCATAGAAAACATATCTAATGTCTATTTGGTTTCTTTTCATAACTATATTGACTCATGCATTGTATATAAGAAAGTTGCGTTCTTTTTTTGGTTGCAAAAATCACGGCATCACTGGCAACGATGTTTTTTACATATAATTTCATGATAAAAGAAGTTACTTTTATTTGATATTTAACTTTTATATATTTGTCTGCATTTTTGTACAAACGTACCAACGATATCAATGGCTAAATAATCAATCAGATAATATTTTTCTATCAAAATAGTTTTTTCTATTTAGCGACAATTTATCTAGAACAAACTATTGGGGCAATCTTTGACTATTTTGATTCATTTACTGTGTTTACTTTTCTCTTAACAAAATTTATAAAAATTAATGAGTTACTCAATAATTTGACTTAATTTTTTAAATGTAAAAAAATAAATCTGAAAGTATGAAAGAGAGTATTCTGGTCTTTAAGACAGAATTAGTCACAAATGCTAAAAAATATATTACGAAGTTGAAAGCGAAAGAATCACAATAATTAATGAAATCAATATAAAAAGCGGCCATATGAGGAAACATTTTTTCAAAACTAACCATTATTTCAATATGTAAGATTTTATTTTAATTTTCACACAGTTCTAATGAATGAATCGGAATTTTTACAACTTATAACAATTTTTTAACACTCCATTTATTATAGTAAAACGTCATTTTACAGAACTGTCTTGATTTTTTTACTGCTTTTATCATTTAGAAATCATTAAAATTGAAAAAAAAAATGTTTAATTTTTGTTATAAAATAATATTAAATTATATTTTCAATGTTAAAAATAATTATTCCGTCATTTTGTTTCACACCTCTTTAAAAAAGTATAATGTAGAAAAAGGTGTAATTAATTCAAATTATTAAATTACTAAAATTAAATTACAAAATATTAATGCATATTTCATACTATGCAATTTTGAAACGTGAATTACAATACTGATTCTGTTATTTATTCTTTAGGATATATTGAAAATCATGAAAACATTTCATGTAATAAATTCAAAATATTTAATTCAATTTTAGTTTTGGGAAACTACAGTTCGAGTAGAAGTATTGTGAGGTTAGCTGCAGATTTTAAAATAACACTAACATATCCTTATAGTGATTAGAAATGATATATTTAATAGAAAAACCATGTTTTTTGAAATTCAAACATAGCTTGAACATAATATTAGTACTAAAGAATTTATTTTAGTACATTTTATTTTGAATTCTTATAGAGATTTGTAAAAAATTATAATGATTTTTTTTTCCTTTGACACTCTTGAAACCTTTTGCCTATCCATCCTATATACAAATTTCTGTGTTGTGCAGGTGAACAAAAATGTGAATTATTATTCAATGAATAAAAATGTGAAATTTAAAGCCATTTTTAAAAGTATCTAAATCAAAATTCTTCCACCAATCAAAGATAGTAAAGATTAATTTGTACTAATTCTTTAAAAAATAAGAAAAAGAAAAAGTTGTAGACCCAAAAGAATTATTATAGCTAAATGGATGACTGTAGGTTCGAGGCAAGATTTAACTGAAGAAGTACTCTCTATATGGGCCTGGTATTAAATTATGTCGTTCGGAACAAAACATTCTCATGACAGCGTGAAGAAAATGAAAGGAAAGGTATGTACCAGTGATCCTCGTGATCAGTCAAAATTTCAAAATGACGAGGCTCGCTGTAATTTGGCCTTAGTATGAAAGTATCTTCTTCGTATAGTATCTAATTTAACTAAACCTGAATTTTAAAAACAGAAAAGATTTTTTAAAAAACCAATCATAGTTACTTTTCAAACTATATCAATGACCAATTTCAGAGCATAAAAAGGTATAACTTAATTTACCCATTTATCATCACATTTAATTTGCAAAATTTGTGTCCTTTTAGTTTAAATGTATGTAGCAATAACATTTCATATTAATAAAGAGAAAAAGGCTTTAGCTACTTCTATATAACTCGCGAAAATATTGCTGTAAATAATTATAAAAGTAATATGTATGAATTAATCCGGGAAACTAAAAGCTAATATTAATCTTTTTTTATAAAAAATTACCAATATACAATTTAAGGATATTTAAAAACTGATTTCCACATACCATATATTAAGTAAAAGTTGCATTTTTCTGCGCAAAAAAGAAATATCTAAACGTACTAAAAGAAAATTATTATTATTATTGACTTAAAATTTTTTGCTAGAAAATTTCATTTATTACACAACATAATTTTTGTCCAGAATTTCATATATCATAAATCTCATAAGAAATTATTAACTAGAACTATATTGTATAAATAAAAAAAAATCGCTAAAAACTTTTATTCTTTTTACTTTTTTTTGTAACTACAATATGTACTTTAAATGACTCAAATTTCATTGACATTAAGTTGTTTTTTAAAGAAATTCCAAATTACAGAAAAGTCATATTTTTTCCATAAAATAATATTATTCACTTTCCGAAAACCATATTATATATATACTTCTAATTTATTGAAAAAAAAAATGAATAAAAAAGGAAAATAAAAATAAATTTTACCTTTTATGTCCTCGCGTAAATGACAGGTAATCCCGCAGCTAGTAAATCCCGAAGAACGTATGAACTTATTCTCACTGAGAACTGAGAACCTTCTGACACTGAACTGGATGAAAAGATGGTAAGAAGTTGAAGAGCATCTTCTCGAAGTAGGCATGGATCCACGCCCTCTGGTGGTAGAAGAAGGAAGTTTGCGAGAAAAAGAAAGGATTAGCTCTCTTGCAGAAAGTGAGAAAAGTGAGACTGATCTGTTTACTCTAGAATGAAAAAAACAGATTACCTTAAGATGTTTAAGAAATGGAATTCAGATGCTTAATGATAGGTTTAAATAAAATACGAGAACGATTTTTCTTCCCCTAATAATTGAAATTTCACACAGGAAACTTTAATTTAAGATGTGTGCACTGATTTATTTAATCTCTAAAACTGGGTTCTATCTTATTCTGCTTTTTTCCCAGCACATCTTACATGATTAAGATCATTTTCTCCAAATTTTAAGTAGTGCAAAAATATTGTTAAACTGAATAACTATATTTATTTATTGTGCTCTCTTACCGTTCTCACTGAAAAGGCTATTTGCAATAACCCATATACATAATCTGCAGTATGCTAAAGTGAAAAATTAATATTTCAGCTCTTATAAAATTATCTGAAAATTTAGGGAATAAAAAAATTATATTAGTTTCAATACATTTGATTTCAAATCGAGTGTATAACAAGGGATTCCATTACGTAGGAAGAATATATTAGAAATTTAACTGAACAAATTATTTAAATCAAACTTTAAGCATGCAATTTTTTTTTAAAACTGAATTTCAGTTTTTTTTCTTTATTTAAATTCATTGAATAAAAGCTAAAATATAAATTTTGATGTTAAATTATATTTTTAAAAAATTCTTAGTTCATTAATTGATGATAGGGTGACATTCCATTTAAAAAATAAATTTGGATATTTACATGCAATTTGTAAAATATATGTAAGCAACATTTTGTTTGTAATAGAATCAATTTAATTGACATCATTGTCACACGCAGGAGTGAATTTGAGTTTTTGATTCATTTTCAATATTAGTTTTTAACTGGCGTTTTATGTAAGTAAATGAATACTGTTCTTGAGTCCGCTCGGCTTGCATTTCTTGCGTATTTTAAAAACGCACTTTTTTATCTTTTCGCCATTAAAATATTTTTTTAAGATTGGATGGCACACAAATATCTTGCAATAGGCCGTAAGACAAAGGCTCATATAGAGATGACACAGGCAAATTTTTATTCTCCTCAGTAGCTGAAAAATGATTGTGGGTGAATTATTCACAGTTTTTAAGTGATAAATATTGCACCATTAATCTGGGCAAAGTAACGACATGTGCTAGTCAAAGATATACACCAAAATTTTACTTTTAAACCTCTATAATGCATTGAAGGTTTGGAATAGAAAAATAAGATCTGATAGAAAATAAAATCATTACTTATAGTATACATACACTAATATCATTTCTAAATTATATTTAAAAAAATTGTATAAAGCAAAATGCTATTTGTAATATTTACTTTTTAGTAATGAAATAAGATAAATATTTTATTCTATTTTTTTTTAAATAGCAACCATTTAAATCAAGCACTTAGTGGATAAAACTCTGTACTAAACAGAATTTTTTTACTTTTTGGCTCCTTTTATCACCACATACAGAAGTGGTTCAATCTGGTAAAAGTTAGAGCACTATCTCCTTTTATTATATAATATTTAACTACATAGTGAAATTCCTGAAAGTGGGGGTACAACACTACAAGCATCAAATAGAAAGTTTACAATCGGTTCAAAAATCTGAGAATAAAACTGTTAGGAAAATAGAGAATTCTAAACAATTTTTAATTTTTAAAAACCATTTTGAAAATTTTCTTATTCTGTAAGGGAAAAAGACATGTTAATGCAAATTCTTGTGTTCAATATTCTTATTCTTATTTAGAGCATCAACTGTTTTATTAACACCTGAAACATAGTTGACGTATGATATCATTTATTTAATTTACTTGAGGGAAAAATCTGATTTTCCTTAAAAATTCTGATAATATTTCTCTGATATTCTAATAATCACTTGTTGATTCACAAATTTACTCAGAAAAATTTACTCTTTTCATATTCTATTAATAAAGGTGACTATATAATAAAAGTGAAAATAAAGTGACTATATAAAACGAAGCTCTAATTAAAGCCTTTCTTATTTTTCACCCTTTTTGAAAAAAATTGATGTCTCAGATTGTACTAAATACCTTAAACATATTAAGAATTGGAGCGTAATTTCTATTCGAAAAGTAATCATAAAGATGGTAGAGAAAGATTCTTCAGGCGATTTGGCGCCAGTATGCGTAACGACTAAATGCATTTAATGCCAAATTGGTAGCTAATTTGATCACGAGATGCGTGATTCGTCTATAAATATCAGGTTGATTAATTTAATTGAAGCACTGGAAATTCAGATATCTCCGATTTTTAAAATTCACTGAGATGACAATTCTTACATACGGTATAACAGTATATGCTAAATCAAAATAGTAAAAACAATCATGCAATAAAAAAGTAAATAAAATTAACTACTAGAAAATAAAAAGTAATTGACAGTTTAGCTTTTTCTTAAACTTTAAACTAAAAAGCATTAAAGCCTACTCATGCATTAAAAAAACGTTTTGTTTCAAAATGTAATGTATGTCGGAATCGGGTTAATAGTTATGTACATTTAGCAAAAAGAAACAAAAGAAAATGATTTGTAAACTCATGATGCGGCTAAAAATGAAATTAAAAGCCCAAGAAAATAGTTCACCTCTACTACTGTTCAATGATCACAACAATGCATTTCAAAGTATTGTTTGAATGATTTCACATTTAGGTTTTCGATTAAATAGCTTTAAAATGTGGACGCCTGTGCAATTTTAAAAGAATGTTGAACGATGTTTAGCTTCAGTTTGAAGATAATTACTTTACTGTAAAAATGCAGGTAAGGGAAAAGAAATTAAAATAACTCTTTAAAAAATATTGACTACAATCTGCACGAATAATAATTTTAAAGCCCTCTATTGTCATTTTAAAATTTGTTCTTAGTTATATCACACCGATAAATTGTATACTATAAAAATTATATATCTCTTCTCGACTTGCACCCTGTCGCTAAAGCATAGAACATTTTTATAAAATATATTTAAAACTATCAATAATCTTAGAAAAGAATGATTTTTAAGTTAAAAAAAATTGGTGCATTAATAATATACTACGAAATTAAACAGCAAAATATTAATCAATTCAAAATATAATCAAGATTGCGTACAATTCTTAATCGGGGAGCATCCAAGAAAAGCTTATCCGTCAAATTTGAAACTATTTTATTTCCCGTAAATATATTGAACTAAAAATTTACCACGCATGTCTCATAGCGCTATTTATTGGCAATAGGCAAGCCTTCTGAATATTATCATACCAAAATTACATAAAATAACGGAAGCCAAATGAAACATAACTAATAAATAAATGCTAATTAAACATGTTTTAAAAATGACAGATTTAAAAAAAATTGAAAATTAAATAAGAAAGATTTTGGCGTTTAAAATCCAATTATATAATGCAGAAAAAATGAATTAAAAGCACGAGAGTAGGTTAAATTGAGTAACTTTACCGGTTAACCAAGAAGAAAAACAAGGAAATGATTAAATACTTACATTTGAAATACGAGAAATATATTGTATTACTGATTAAATCATTTTATAAGGTACTAAATACTAATTCGTTTCTATGAAATCAACGACGCAAAATTTCGACAACAATTAATCATGAAATTGTGATTTAATTTATGTTACGAAAGAAAATGTGTTTCGAAAAGTTTTATTTATACGAATTATATTAACTTAACTGTCAACTAAACTGAATTGGATTAAAAAGATTGCAAGCCAAGCAAATAACAATAATCCATTTTCTGAGATTGAAGTTTTAATTATTATTATGAAAAGATATCCTTACTTAGATTTTGTTGTTCCTAGCAATCCATCAAATTAGCATCCAGACTGAAAAATTTCTTTGTTAATTAAATTTTATTTTAAAATATGCAAATTTCAATTTCAAGGTCGAAGATTTTTTTTTTAAAATTAGCTAAAAGCTAATTTTAAGCTAAGTTAATGCTAAAAGGATTTGAAATAATAACTTAAAAGACTATTAAAGTTAAATTTAAGATGGTATAACTAAAATTTTCTGTACCTTTAAAATAAAATAAATGGTTAACAGAATTATTAGTAGATGTTCCCATATATTCCTTCTTTTCATTACTTACATTCAAAGTATTTTTCATTGTTCTAACCTCCTGTACTGGTTATATTGACAGTCTATACGTTCTTTGACGAATTCTCTTGATTGAATCATCTGCTTGAATCATCGACTTTTCATGTTGAGTATGGAGGGTGATAAGCATTCAATCTGCGCTTGAATGCTCCAACAACTTTTGATAAACTAACTTAATTAATTCTGTTGTTGTTGTTGTTTCTAATGGCTCTTGTTATTGAAAAGCTCACTGATTAAAGAGTTAATGCTATTTAAAGTCGAATAGTGCGTCTCGTGTTCTTTCAGTAGCGCCGTTTAGGGCGAAGAGTACGAGTTAGCTACTTCAAGCGTCCCAACTTTTTTTACCGGACTCATTTCATTCATGAATCTCAGTCACTCTTCCACAAATCGTAATTTAAACCTGGATCGGAGAACGATCACCTCTGAGCCAGTACACCCAGTGGTATTACTCTAGACATGGAGGACTTTGTGTCCACGATAGATTTATACTTATGTCACATACGAAGGTCTTTGACCGACGTTGTTCGAATTTACAATCCAAGGGATGCGAATCCAACGCCCTACAAACCAGGCCATCCCTGCCTGGAAGTTAATTAATCCTTGATATCAATAGTGTTTCGTGATTCAATCAACAGAAAATACACAAATTTGATACAATTCAATTTTGAATGCAGTTTCTGTAACAGTCAAAATGGGTAAATATACATTTAGCTTTTACTTAGATTTTCAGCAACAGTATAAACTTTTTTATCAATGACATTAAATAATTAAGACATATTTTACAAGATGTGTTATTCTGCCACTCACTTGGAAGAGGGTCCAACTTTTTTTAGCAGATATTTTGCCCTATTTGAAATACCAGTACTATTCGTAACATTAAGACTGATGAAAACAATCCTTTCCAGATGCATATTATGTTAAATAAAATATCAGATTATTCATTTCATACTATAACATTAAAAGTCAATTTTGATTTTAAAAATTCAACTTTTTTTTTCATTATTCAAAATTAATGTGTTTCTTTATGCAAATATTTTTACATTCTCATGTAATTTAATTCGAAATGATTTTTTTAGATCTAAGTGTTATAAAAATTTATAATATACTGTGCATAACTATTGCAAAAAGAACTTATAAAATATATCAAAGTTTCATAATTCAAATTCATTAACAGACATCCAGAATCTTGCTAAATATTGAAAACATCCGAAATGATATTCATTCTTCATACACTGCTGGTAATATCAAACCATAGACTCACAAATGTCACTAAACTTATCAGTTGGTTTTTGTGTGCATTCTCTTTCAATGGTTTTTCTGAACTTGTGCATGGTAGTTAGTTTTCACCTACTTGCATAAATATCCCAAATAGTACGAAATCCCAATCGTACTGCTATGATAGCTTTAGGATATTTATCGGCATTCAGAATATCAAACAGCACTGTGTCAATATCGCACATTATTTTGTCGTAATAAAAATACTTTAAATGTGTGCTAACTATAATGATATTCCAAATGTAAGTTTACTTAATAAGGATATTCCAAATGTGTGCTTAGTTTAAATAGATGAACAGAAGAAATGCATCTAAAGTAAGCTTCGGTGAATAGAAGAGTAGAGCATGTTTTCAACAGAATTTCCTGAAAATAGTTTATTTAATTCACAACGCTTATTACATCAATTAAATTAATACATTAAATGCTATTATTTCGAATGCATTATTCAAACTTTGTTATAAAACTATGATTTATTTTTTTTATTAACGGATAATGAAAAAAACATGGAAATATTTTCAGAATATCCCATAAGGAAATAAAGTTTTTAGTAAATACTTGAAACAATTTCTGATAATATTCTTAATTTATTGCTTCAAAACCTCTATTAAGCTAAGAAACTGGAAACTGGAAATCGCTGGGGCTTAGGCATTTCTGCCTTTTTTTAAAACTTCATGCTGACTAATATAAACAAATATTTTAACACACAATTTCTATTCTATGTCTACGTCTGCATTTCTGTTTTGAATTATGGCTTTTATATAACCCTGTTAATTAAGATAAGGTTAACAGGTGTTCCAATCTTTATGATATTGTTTCTGAGAAGCTATTTCACTGGTTCTAAATATTTGATTAAACGTTGCAATCCAAATTCTAGAATCGTAGTATCTCCTAAAAAAGCCTCAGGTTATCAGTGTTGACTTTCCTAAGTGGATGTTGTTCAGGTTCCTCATCAAATTCAGTTCTGTTCAAGGAATTCTCATTGCCTTTGCAAGTGGGGCCAAGAATGGGGTTCTCCTGATAAAAATTCCACTTGGATTGAGAGGCGCGGCAAGAAACGCGTTTTTCTAGCAAGTTCAAGAACCCGAAAGGACTAATTTGCTTTATCCATGGAATTTTACAGCACTTTCCCTGGCAGAGATTTCGGTTTCTGCTTATTGTATTTACATAGATGCTGCAGTGGTACAAATTTATGTGCATATGTCATTCCAAAAATATTTTTTCTTGCTTTGGAATAAGAAGCGACATTTCAGAAAACCAAGAGCTTATTGATGACATCTTAGTCATATATATTTATGTATTTAAATGAACAAAAAAAAATGAGGAAATTCACTACTTTATAGATTTTTTGATGTTCTATTACATTTAATTCTGGTAATAATGATGTGCAATTGAATTTAATTCTGATAAATTGTTATTTTCATTATTGAATTTCTTGATTAAAAAATCAAAATATCTATATCAAAAAATATCTATTTTGGCTGACATTTGGGCAAATGCTTCTTTTCTTATTAAAAAGCTTCTTCCAAGTATAGTCTCGCGTCAATTTGAAATTTTTTTCAATGTTCATTAAGCAGAGTGTGAAAGAATATGTTTGTTATTTAATAATTTCATAATGATTATTTCAGAATGATGCAAATTTCGAAAAAATTTCACAAAAGTAACATAATAGAGCAGAATTACGTTGTAAAATTTTTAAATTTAGGAGTTACTAACATTCTCATTTTTACATTATCTGAACAGAAAAAAAATGTCATTAAAGACAATTTTCGAAAGCTCATTATAAATGTGTTATTGCGACAAAAGTGTATGAAACTTCCAGTTTTGGTAGTCTGATTTTGCCTGTCCTGTAAGTGGATTCAAACATAATAATACGACTGAATTCGAGGGAAAAAATATTGATATTTTTCCTGAAATCTGAAATATTTTAAAGCTTAAATGCATGCTGTCATCAATAAGATCCATTTGTTTATGATAAGATAGTCAAGACAGTTAATTATAGCCAAATAATAACTGAAGTTTTAAAATTAAGTTTAATAGAAATTTAATTGAGATAAATCTGTAGATTCTGAGTTTGGTACTGTTTTATTATAACATTTCTTCATATCTTTAAAGATTACAACAATGTATGATTCTTATTTCATTTTCTTTTAAGTAAGATTTTTATAAGTAGAAAAAAAATAGGATGAATTCTATCTCAACAAATCAGGAATCATATTAACATATTCTACAAATATTCAAGTCTACAAAACAATTTTCTGAATGACTGTGTTCATTCTCAAAATAAAAATAACAATAAAAAACATTTCACACACCCAAATAAATAAACTTTTGACTGTAAAACAGCGAGCACAATGAAGGCAAAGGTCTCGCACCCAACCCTAAAGTTAAGCCTCATTACTATGATAGGGTGCGTCAAATGAGGGGCTCCACACCGTTCTCGAAACGCCCATGCATATTGCCGAATCTACGCATAAAATATTTTTAGCAGCAAACAAAAAAACTACATTCAGTTCATTTTCATGAACTCGTTCTACAGCAGAAGAAAAAGTAAAGAAAAAAAAAAAGGTGATGATTCCTTTTCTCTCCCCCCCCCCTTCCTCTTGAAGATGTAACATTGTACTGTTTCTTCTATAAAATGTAACTTATGCCCACTCGTTGCTTATATTTTCTCCAAACAGGGGGTAGAATGTTTTTTAATCCTTGGTATTTGCTTAGGCGTACCCACCTTAGTTGATGTTGATGTTAGTGTGGAGGAAGATAATGTGGGCGTGGTACTAAATAGAATTTAAGCGCCCATTGCGCACGGTTGGGTGACGAAGTCTTTTTTATGGCACCTTTGCTAACTTAGTTGGTTATTCTTTCATTTTGGTTGCTAGATCTTCTGTGTGGTATTTTAGAGCATTTTAAGATAGGGAAGTTTATTGCTTGTCAATAATTTTGACCTTGGAAAGAGGGAAACGAATGAGTTAATGCCCAAGCCGCTGGTGAAAAGTTTAATAACTACCACAAGAATTAACTAATTTTAGATATTATCTCGATGTTAACTAAGGTTAAGGGGACAGTGAACTTTAAAATAAGCAAAAATGGACGAAAACGTGCAATTTTATTTTTATCGTTTCATCATCAAAATATGTTTTTGTTCAACTACAATAGTACTATAAAATGTATTGTTCAATAAAATAAATATTTGATGGATTAGGATGAAAAAAGTATATCGTAATGACTTTTCTCAAAATATTATTGCAATAAGATTTTAATATTTTTAAAATGTTCCTCCTGTCTTAATTTTTGCAGAAATAAAATGAAATTGATAACAAAGATTTCAGTCAAACATTAAAAGAAAATGAGGTATGCATTTTATGTTTCGAGTTATTTTAGCTTGTTAAAAGTCAATTTTAGTTCAGGAAAGCATGAAATTTCTATGAACACTCTGTAAATGAGCATAAAAATATTTCTAAAAATTAGCATTTAATTGAAATTAAAAAATTTCAGTTTTGTTCCAGATACATTTGCATTGGGTAGTGAGAAAAAAACAATAGAAAAAATTTAACACTAAGCCGCCTGAAATAGTTTGAAATTTTTAAAACTTATATATCTTTTTATTTAAAAAAAATAATATACTTCGTTTTAAAATGTCTTTTTAAAAAATTTGACATATTTATATTTTGAGGCATATGCATAAAACATTTCATAACTAACTGAATAATTTCCAAAAGTATCTAATTTAATCCTTTGTCATATTAATTGAGCCTTTTAAATTTAAATTCGAAGCGTTTTAAATTAAAAAGGGAGAGCAGTACTGAATATAAGTTGGAGCAGAAGAAAGGGATTGAGTATGTTATGTTATTCGAAGGAATTCATATAAATTTATCAAATAACCCAAAGCTAATGAATATTTATTTATTTTTTAAAAAATGTCTTTAAAGCATAAAATGACAAAAAAAAAAAACCACGAAGAAAATATTTTTACATTACTTTTAATATTTTTTTTTCTTTCATTTATTAGTATGCACTAGTCCCAATAGGGTGAACATTTCACGTCTATTTAAAATAATCTTAGATTTCCCCAAGTTTACTTTGAATGACATTGTCGTATTTTTACAAATGAAGAGGTAACGATTAACAAAAGTTAATTATCTTAAATATTTCTTTAAAACTTTTCCTATAATTCAGCATTTATGAAGTGATTCTGAGTATGTATCGTACTCGAAAAAGTAAACATAATATTTCATCCAATTGCCCTTTTCAGCTCAAAAGATTATTTGATATAAATATTAAATGCACTGATATATTCAGCTATTCAGTCGATGGCAAGTAATTGTTCCTACTGAGCAACAACATGCCGCTATATTGTATATTTTTTTTCTTACTGCACATGCGTTAGTAGAATTCCGACCTTTTTTGCGAAAAAAAAAAAAGAATTAATCACATATCATAGATTAATTCCCACATTTTTTGCTCTTTGTTCTTTCTGATGCGATGCTGGTTTTTTTTTTCGTTTATTTTGCTATTTTTTTAATACCTTTTCAAATATAAGTATGTTGATTTTTTATTTTATTATGTTTCTTTGTGTAAATATCCATCATTTTAATACAGTATGCAGTAAAAAAGAAAATCCAGGGATGTCAAAAAGGCAATTTATTGCCAGGTATGCATAGAATACCCGAATCTGTCTCATGAAAATATAACAAAACATAAATCAGTCTTTTTCTACGTATGCGCTACCTACTGGCCGTCTTATAACTGGCCGAGTGTAAACACAGCATTAAAAAAATATTTCAGTTTCAGTAGAATAAGAGAAATTTTAAATAATCTTCCCTAGTTTTGGTATTTTTTTAAAAAATTATGTTTACTAAGTAAATTTCGAAAATCCCCATTTAGCTTGCTACCTCAATACCGCGCATGCACTTCGGAATCAAAATTTTGAATTAATAAAAAGCTATCGATTTAATTCATCGTAATCAATTGTTACGATTCCTTCTCTAAAATCGTTCTTGAGCTAAAAATATTTTTAAAAACATTTGCAAAATCTTTTTCGAAACTCCAATTTTTACCGAGTATATAAAAATTGATATCTTAGTTTTATTTATAAGACTGGAAAGAAAAACTCATTCAAAGCTAAATATTTTACAAAAATATTTAGCCTGTTAATTTTTTTAGCAGTTTTACTGATAATTAAAAATACAGGAAAACAAAACGGTTTACTCAAATACATTATTATTTATTATTTTATTTATTTATTTTAATTTATGTGAAAAATTTTGAAACTGAAATTTTCAGGATTATTCAGTTGTTTAATTTAAACAATTCGAAATTTTTACCTCTTATACAAATTCTAATAATGCTATGACTTAAAATATCGAAAACTGACATACATTTCCCTGTTTTTTTTTTAATTAAAAAATTGGCCCCTTTCTCTTTTTATTTCTACACATGCTATTCCGTCTTACTTGACGTGTTATCTGAAACGTGTCATCTGTCATCTGATTCTATATGAAAGATAACAAAATTCATGGTTAAACCATTTGATTTTTGTTTTGAATTTGAGAAGAAACAATATATAAAACAAATACAAAGCGAATGCAATATGGGTTTTTTAACTCTTCCTCCAAATGGTATCAACTACTTTTTA
>JAPMOQ010030546.1:0-17314 GCA_026543055.1 Argiope trifasciata | reverse complement strand
GTGTGTGTGTGTGTGTGTGTGTGTGTGTGTGTGTGTGTGTGTGTGTGTGATGCTTTTAACATCTAATTTAAATCCTAATTAATTTCTAAAATTTTATCTTAATTTAGCCCATAGTAACTTCATTCAAAAATATTATCTTATTTCCTGATCCGATTCCATTTATCTACTTAATTAATTCAAGAAATGCTTAGTTAAGTTCTTTAGTCAGCGATTCTTACGGTGAGAGTGGACGATAAAAATTGCCGACTTAATAAGTACTTTTTTTAAAAAAGCTCCCTATGTTTCCCCTTATCATGTGATCGACGTGTGTCAGAAATAATATAATATATTGTTACTTTAAACAATATTTTCCCTATCGAAATATTCTATATAACAGATGGGGAAATTAATTTTTGCTCTTTTTCGTCGCATCTGCTTGCCCGCGCTGCTTGTAAATATCCTGCCTGCCTCCGAAGGAAGAATAAAACGAAATTAAAAAGGAAAAGTCTTCAATGTCTTCGAACTTGCCATCTGCTTCCAAAAATTTAAATCATTACAAATATACGTAGTAAGACACAGTATTTATTACAAAGGAAATTAGCACATGGACTGATGTGCTAAATTTATTACAATGCAATTTATATATGGTCCCACCGGTCACCGAAAACCCTTACGGCAGTCAAAGGGGTTGAACAAATTCAAATAAAGCATTTTAAAAACAAATATCTTAAAACTGAAGTTAAGAGAAAAACTTCAGTCTTAAGACGTTTTGTTTAATTCTGCAGTAGTTAAAATATATTAAGCCACGAAAATAACTTTCTAAATTATATCGAAACAATTTCTCTCATTAATACTATTTTTTAATTAAAAAATATTTAGATATTTGTAAAATTGAAACATAAGAAATAAAATTTCCCTTCAAATATCAAATCAATTACAGTCTATTTATATTTATGTAGAAGCGAAACCCAGAAAAATGAGGTCAATAAAACAAATTTCGTAAATACAACGAATTATCTCTAAGATTTTGAGATACAGTTGTTGTTACAAAAAAATTGCAACGATCAATCTTTCTTTTTTAAACCAGCCAGAGTGGTCTCATCAAACCTTTCTCGCATACTTTCTAATAAACTTGCCATGTCAGAGAATACTTACATGGCACTGGTTTACTATGATTACAAAATATTAACTTTTGTCATAAATTGGGCGTTTTTACTGAGCGTACGTTATGATTTTTGGAGAATTGGAAGAGTAAATCCTGAGATGCTTTAATAGTACCTAAAACTCGAATTTCTGTTAGATGCGTTTTTTTCAACAGATTGAAACAAAAATTTGACACAAAAATGCACTTATAGTCAACAAATTCCAATATCAAATCTGATACATCAAAGTCAATGCGTTTTTGAATTATCACTTTTCCTTATTTTTGAAAATACAGACAGACAGACAGTCAACTCGTAGTCATATTTCACTCAAAATATGGCAGGTGTCTACACTACAGATGTTATATTAGTGTATTAAATGTTAACTTGCTTTCTTTATTTTGTAACTAAATAACTTAACTCTTGTCTACTCGAACAGAGATACAGACGAATTTATTCTGAATACATTTTACTCAAAATTTGATAGAAATCTGAAAATTTGGTGTAAAGGTACTGTACCAAATTTCAACCGTCTAGCTCAAAGCGTTTCTGAGTTATCTTTGTCGCGGATAGAAAGACGGGAATTATCTTTAAAAAAATTCGAATTCAGGGTGGTCTAAAACATGAAAATTCGCCAACGAAGATATATATATATATATATTCATTTCTAAAGTTTTATGTTAATTTAGTCCATAGTAACTTCATTCTAAAAATATTCTTTTATTTTCTGATCCGATTCCACGTTGTCTACTTAATTTATTCGATAAATGCTTTGTAAAAATGTTTAGTCAGCGAATCCCACGGTGAGTGTCATCGATAAAAGTTGCTGACCTAAACAAATAGTTTAATAAAAAGATCCCTATGTTTCCCCTGCTTTGAAAGTCATATGTTCAGAAATCCCCTTGAGAAACTTAATAGTCTATAAGCACTGTAAACATGATCTTCTCAATCAAATTAAGCTATTTAAGATCCGGAATAAAATGTTCGAGAGATTTCCCTTATTACTCGGTCTTTCGTTGAATATATATATGATTATAAGTAAATAATAAACCAACAAATTGAACTTCGTTCTATTTTGTACAGCAAATTATACCCATTAAAGTACATTCTGCAGCAAGAATGGGAGGGAAAAAAATTTTATCCACTTAAATTATTGCGTTCCAATATAAACCATTTAATACCTTTAGAAACAAATATGCCGTTGTAATTCTTTCTCGGTCTCCTACTGAACACGTAAGAGAAAAGTAAGAAAAAGAAAAAAACACTAACATGAAATTTGTATTGATAGAAAACTATACGTCTAAGTTACCTTCTATTTGAAAGCTCTTTCGATAGAAATACTCTCTGTACTGATAAAAGTTTCATGCTTCTGGGAACCATTTTCGGCAAAATTTTATTAAGAAAGACTAGACAAATATTAATCAAATTTTTATCATTCGCTTCTTTCACTACAAAAACGCATCCATTCTCATTTTTAATTAAAAAATATGTTCTTAGTCTCAAGTGTACGATTACATTACACGAAAAGATATCTACACTTATGACAGGAAGGATGAATGTGAGAGTGTATATGCACGTGGATATATCTATTTAGCCCAGATGAATCTACAATATTTACAGCCATGAAAAGATACTCTCATAGTTATGTAATTCAATGACTCAATATACCTCAAAACCTGAATTTTACGTGATAAAATTTTTATTTAATGTTTTGCGTTGTTTGGGTGATTTGCTGCGTGCATTTACCCATGGTATTGTTTCTAATAATAGCATGAAATAAGAAGAAGAATATAAATATGTCTATACTCTATTTTTTTAAAAAAAAACTATTTTTGATTTTATGAGCGTTTTCTTGTATTTATGCATGTAATTTAAAGAATTTTGAGAAATTTTTTTAAATCACTCACTTTTTCAAAAACTTTTACAATCAATATTTAAATTCCATTATCTTGCCCAAATTTTTTTAGGGGTAATTAGATTTTCAAAGTCTAAAAGCATAGTTTGCAGAAAATTTTCTAATTTCACTGTCTTTTTTTAATGCTTTTTTCATTTTCAATTATTTATTTCGATTTTTATCTTAAAACGATTCACCATACGATATCATAATCACATAGGAAAAATATAATTACAATTATTTTTTTTTATTCCACTGTTTTCATTTGTTTCGTTAGCAATGTTATTGTAATTTTGATTTCGCTGCCAATGATCATGTCACGAATTCTGCCAGTTAAATGATTAAAAAATAATTACAGTGTTTTTATATTATATATATATGTTCGGTTTTATCATTTCAAATTAATTAAAGCTGGCAACTAACTACCAAGAAACTAAGGTTCATTAGCATGAAATGAACCTCGAATTTCGAATGATTCATAAATTACAAGCGAAAACTAATAAACAGTGCGTCAAGTTTGGCAGTCAGCCTTTGTTGCTAAACTGGAAATCATATGGTTCATAGTCCGTTGCTAAGGTAACTGGGACTGTTTTTCTAGTATTAGCTTATTCATCTTTTGTAACTTAATGACACATCTATACGACATATATATATATATATATATAACACCATGAAAAACGATACGTTTACTTAACAGTTCCTTATTACGTATTTTTCCTATTAAACAATTGATTTTCTATTTCAATAAAACAATCTCATATAAATCTGCAAATCTATAAACTTATAGATTCTTTATAAGAATTTGCAGACACTTATCAACTGAACTAAAATATTAACTTCACCTGAGTAATATTAAATCATTAAACATCGAGGATTAATAGAGTTTTGGCTCTTTGTTTCGGATATATCAAATGCTCAACAATTTTCAATAAAAGAAACCCAAAGTTGGAGATATACAAGAAAGTAAAATTGAAACAAATTGCAACAAAGTATTGTAATCGCCAAAAATTTTCCACTTCCGAGATTTTGGCAAATGTCCATATTTCGGACTTCTCCAGAATCTAAAAGTACATTTGGGGAATAATTTTTGTTTGTTCGTGAACAAGATAAGTTTTGAGCGAGAGAAATAAAATTTTGGTATACACGATATTTATAGATACTCAATATGGTTCCTTTCTTCCAGATGTAAAATTTGCTTTCTGTGGACAACTTGTTCTAAGTATCGTCATTGGTCGATTGAGATGCTTCTCACATGGAGAGTGATACTATATTTCCTATTTGCCAAGCCGGCGTTATGGCTTAAGGGTAGCGTATCTTTCCCGTGATCTGGGTGTCCCGGGTTCAAGTCCCGATTCGGGAATGGATTTTCTTGCCCTGTGTTCTATCTGTGAGATGTCCTTCTGTGAAAAGGGGTTGGGAAAGCTCCCATTTGCCAAGCCGGCGTCCTGGCTTAAGGGTAGCGTATCTTCCCCGTGATCTGGGTGTCCCGGGTTCAAGCCCTGATACGGGCATGGATTTTCTTGCCCTGTGTTCTACCTGTGAGATGTCCTTCTGTAAAAAGGGGTCGTGAAAGCGAAAGTGTGTGTATGGGTCATTTTCATATGAGCTAGAAGTCAGACGTCTGCCTTTGGGTGCTCAGGGGTGTTTAACCTCGGAAACCACTGCATCACCGTGTTAACACGAACATGACATCAACATCATCATCATCATAGATTACTATAAAACTTTGAACAGAGATAATACAGAGGATATCAAGTTTAGTTACATTAACGTCCCGTTGTAAAGCAACACTAGGGCTGTTTTGAGACGGTCATATGACGAGGACGACACCTGAACAGGTACCCTCCTCTCCACACCACAGCAGCGAGGACGTTTGGCCTGACAGATTTAACGTGCATGAGACCCCCTCACACGACGGTTCTTTGGTAGAATCGAGTCTCGAACCTCAAAACCCTCCGGTTCCTAAGACGAGATTTTACCACCAGGCCACCACGGCCCACTAATACAAAGGAAGTATGTTTGTTTATTCGAAAAGAAATAAACAAGATGTAACAAGTTGGATAGATCATAAATTGATTCATGTCTTAACATCCACATTGTACATCCCTATTGAATCTGGAACCAAATCAGACGTCTGTCGATCTGTGTATTTGTATAATAGTAATTCAAAAATGCAATAAATTAGATAAATGAAATTTGGTTCATGATTTTATCACTAAAATTATAATTCTGTATCAAGTTTTAATTTTAATAGAAGAAAAAAAGTTAAAAACGTCTTTCTGCAAACATTTTTCTTCACTATATTACGCACAAAGTGCTGATATATCATCCCTGAAAATATCAAAAAGTGCTGTATATATCACAATATATATATATCATCTATATATATCAAAGTGCTGATATATTACCCCTGAAAATACGAACCTCGACCTTCGGCTTAGGACCTTGCTCTAAATTCACAATTTTAATACGACAAAAGTGGGGAAAGATAATATTTTCCTTTGAGAACATGCGAGAAAATTTGAAGGAGACAAATTTAGGTGGTTTGTTAAGCAGTAAAAAATTCATAAAGGAAAAGATAAAAGATTAATAAGACTGAACTTATAAAATGAAAATTCTAATTACTTCTTCCTTTCAAATTTTAAAAGTACATCTAGTATTATATAATCATTGAAATCTAAAAAACGTGGATGGATCAACCTCTGAGAAGAATATATATAAGAAAGATAAGTTTGTATAAAAAATAAGAATTATAAGAAAAGTTTACAAAGAAAAAAAAAGATAATGAAGAAGTAATGTTTATAATGTTTTTGAAATGTTTAGACGAAATCCATGATGTCAAAAATTTCTTAACCATTGACCATTACTTTTGTTGATAAACTGCATAATGTAGTGTCTTGAATCAAGGAACAGCAAAAAGCAGTTTCCATGAATTTTAACTTTTATTTCTTATTCTAGCGAGACTTAAACATGGAGATGACTCAGACACAAACATCAAAATACTATAAAAAGAATTTACAAGTTAATCCAAGTGAAACATTTTAGGGAAAGACAGCAACATAAAGAGAAACAACTATCACCAAAAAATCAGCCACATTATGTTGTTTTCTCGACTCGAATTCACTCAATTGTAGTAGTTGTTTTTATTTTGCCAGATTGTGCAATTGCTTAGTAGTATACAGAAACAATAGCAAAATATGCCATTAATGCTTCTATTTCTTTCAAAAATTTTCTTAAATAATTATATTTTTTAATGTTAATCCTGAGTTTTGTTTTTTTAAATTAATAATCCAGAGTGCCAGATTACGAGACAGAATTCTGGTGCAAAACTGGTTAAAATTCTGAAAATAGACAGCTGAAGAACTGCTTTGAAATGATTGTTCAGAAAATTAAATAAAATTATCATTTGCTAATTTGTTTAGAAACATTTGCGATGTTTTTTTTTTTAATTTAATTAACATGAAATTTATAGGAATTATTTTAATATCTAAAGGTAATTCATAGCTTCAAAATTACCTCACCATACGGTCACTTGCTGAATTCGAATGACCAGACGCTAATAACAACACAGATATCATGACGCAAATAAAAACACTGGTAAGCTATGGTCGCTGCGCATAAGTAACAAAGGACTATCATATGGATATCAATACTGGAATTCAGAAAGGAATTCTAAGGACATTACCGGCAATGCTCTGAAGAAGATCCTGTCCTAGGACAGAGATATATTAATACTGGAATTCAGAAAGGAATTCTAAGGACATTACCGGCAACGCTCTGAAGAAAATCCTGTCCTAAGACAAAGATATATTAATATTGGAATTCAGAAATGAATTGTAAGGACATTACACCGGGAACGGTTTAAAGAAGATCCTGTCCTTAGACAGATATATATTAATACTGGAATTCTAAGAACATTACCGGCAACGCTCTGAAGAAGATCCTGTCCTAAGACAGAGATATATCAATACTGAAATTCAGAAAGGAATTCTAAGGACATTACCGGCAACGCTTTGAAGAAGATTCTGTCCTAAGACAGAAATATAATAATACTGGAATTCAGAAAGGAATTCTAAGGACAGTACAGGCAACGCTCTGAAGAAGATCCTGTCCTAAGACAGAGTCACTCAACCGCCACACTACAACTATCATTATCACATGAAAAAGCAAGAACTATCTACAGCCAAAACTGATCGAGTTGGGAAGCTCCGAAATTCCTTATTTTTAGGCCAATTAGCATTCGTCTCCAATGAAAACAGTTGATTCACGGATTTTCTTCCAGATGACATTGAAATGGTCTGAAGCCAATAAAAACAGTAATACTGAAAATTTTATTCAAAACAGTAATATTATTCAACAGTAATATTCAAAATAACAAAAATATTTCTAAAATATATTAGAATCTCAAAAATATTTTATTATATATGGCGAATTGGAAACTATATAGACATTTAGATATAGTAATTCTTTCAGCAGTACAAATGAAAATATGAGCCAGTCTCTAATGATTTAGAAATGACAGATAGTGCCGTTATTAAAGTACATAAGTGTAACCTCAAAGCAATAACTACGGCCTTTTTATACCACAATAGTAGAAAATAAAATTAAAAATAATCGATTAATAAACGTGATATCATAATTAACAACGCATTTGAAAAATTAAAACATCGAATTCTAAAATTTTTGTTAACATTTCTAAATTATTTTCAATCATCATGAGATAAAATTCAAATCATGTACTGAATGCTTCAACTAAAAATCGGTGTTCCCAGACAAAACAGAAACACTAAACCTCCAGATTAGAGTCGCATTCTTGAAATGTTACTTTGACAAGCGACAGAGTTTTCGATCGATTGAAAGTGCTTAATTTAGAAAAGTTTCAAGTGGAAAAATCGAAAATACCATTACAGAGAAAAGTGGAAACAGTTGTCAAGTTTAACTATACGATTTTGAATACCTTCTTTGTGAAAGTCTTACAGACAATGGCATTTAACCTTTAAATCATTTTGCTTCTTATTGTTATTATTATTAAGATTGGAAATTTATAAAAATTTCATATTTTCAATCTTCACCAAAATTTAATAAAATATTTGGTTCAAAAATTGATTTTCTTTCCGATGTTGTAAGCATGTCATAGAACTTGAAAAAAAAAATCGTTAAGGTATGATAAATAACAAAAAAGGTTTATTTGATTCTTAATTTTGTTTAGTTTAGTTATATCAACGTCACGTTGTAAAGCAACACTAGGGCTATTTTGGGATGGACCTCATCATTTTGAACCATGGGTTAGATGACGAAGACGACACCTGAACTAACAACCCCCCCACACCCTCTCCACTGTCCTGACAGATTTAACGTGCAAGAGACCCCTCACACGACGGGTTTTCGGTGGGATTGAGGCTCGAACCTGAAACCCTCCGTTTCCAAAGCCGAGACCTTATCACCATGCCACAGCGGCCCTATTTTATTCTTAAACCTTGCTTCGCATCAGAATTCTATACTTCAAATACTGGGTTGGTGCTAATTATCAAGAGTTCTTAAACACTTTATTATGAATAAGGAAACATAAAAAATCCGACAGTAGCATTTTTTAAATGATTAATCTGGAGTATAATCAATATATACTTCGATAACTGCTTCACTAACCGAAAGATGGTTGCATGATTCGCATTGAAGTTGTCAGTAAGCATTCGAGTTGTCAAGCTTTCGTCTCCTTCTACGGCTGTATACTAGACTTACACATAGGCATTTGTTGTTGGGGGAGCCCGTTCCCGATGTATTTTATGCCAATGCCTTTTGATAGTTCGGCATATTTTGATAGAGTACCCACGCTTTGATTCTCAACCAGTTCGGTGTTTCAATTACCCTCATTTTGTATTAAAAGACATCATTCATAAAGTGCCTCATCATAAATTTTTTACTTTTTAAAAAATGATTAGTTTCTTTTATCTGATTTAAGTATTTTATCATATTTTTTTAAATCTTGAGTAGAGTTTTGAAGCAGAGATTTGGATTAACCTTTAAAAACGTGACCATTTTATGAACCATATGTTTGCATATGCATTGTCGCTGGCGCTGTATAAGTGGTTTTAGCGCCAATAAACTCCATCAACAATTCTTTCTACGGTTGCCAAAAGTGCCTGGTCGTCAAAATCCGAAGGTTGATCTCTCTCTGGCTTATCTTCTAAGCAAATGTCACCAAATTTGAAACGGACAAACCATTTTCAGCACTGACTTTTACTAACTGTGACCTCGCCGAAAAATTCGTAAGATCGAGAAATGACTGCTCTGCTTTTCACACTTTCTCAAAGTGGTACAGCAGAAATATAACTATGATTATTGACAAGTATTTTTATAACCTAAAAGTAGAAGAATACTTCCATTCTTAAATTTATAAAACATTGTAATTTTGTATAGCACATCAAAGAAACGCCTGATAATTATACACCAACCCAATAGAATTAAATAGCATGGTATATTTAACCCGCGTCATGTGAGCAGGAATTTAACTCCTGATATAAAGTTAAACAAAGAAATCACGAGTTCCGGTAAATGCAGCGATTTCAGATGTTTCCCTCCAACAAAGCGGTGTTTATATTTCGCCAATGGAAACAGATACTCAACTAGTTCCATCACATCAACATAAACCATTGTTCAAACCTGTCAAATCAATTATGCAATCATTATAATAATTAATTAGTTCGTTGACTCAGCTAATTAGCAACTGTATGCAAAGAAACTCCTACCGCTAAAGAAAACAATTAGGTTACAAAAAATACAGTTCAAAATCCTTTACTCCACCTATTCCATTTGTTTACTCAAATTCTAACTGCTTTATTTATTTATTTATTCGAATCGTCATTTTAATATATTAACATGTGAATGAGCTGTCATGACAAGAAATTTAAAAATTAAGATAAAACTATATAATTTATTAAAAGCCAATAAAATCTGTGTCAAAAGTCACAACATAAATAAGTAGTTATAATTATTCATCTTGAATAATAATTTTTTTAAAAGCATAAATTAGTTTTATGAAGATATTATCAGAATCTTCACACAGGTTAATATTAACAATATTTTTATGCTAGCTTTTACAATTTTTCTTACATCTCATTTTCAATTTTATATATATATATATATGCTGAAACACTGTTTTTGTTTCTAATATTATATCCTTACATAATTTTTTTATGTAAAATAACAATGTTACAAATTTTCTTACAGAAATCATATGCAAAGAAACATACAAACATATTAAAACTTCAGAATATACCATCTTCAATAATTTCCATTTTATATATATGTATATGGGTAGGTAAGTGTATAAACTTAATTTTTTTTTTTTAATTTAATTCATACATATTAATTCAATGGAGAAAAATGTTAATAGCCATCATTGTCTTGGTAACGAATCCCCATATGATGGAAGCAACACAGATTTTTTATACACAATTTCATTTAAATTACTATATCTAATGCATATTAAATATATCATAATGAGATGAATATTTTATCACTGATATGATAAGTTTTTAGACTACAATGCCATCTCAAATATGATCTCATTCATTTCATATAGGCAATGTAATACCAATAATACTTTTGTAATTTTTAAATACATCAATAACATCATTAATCATGACATAGTTTGTTTTTGTGAAAAGGAAAACTAAATTCCCTAAGAACAGTCTTTTTTTAAGCTAATGCTACATTAACCACATTTTAAAATCTTCCTCAAACAACTTTAAAAACTATTGAAATTAATGGTGTAATGGAACATAACACAACTTTTATCAATGAAACAGTAACAGAATTGGTAAACATTCATCAAAAAGCTATCACTATTTGGTACCACCAAAAGACAATTTAAAGTATTTTAGAGAATTTTAATTGAAGGATTTGAATTCTACCATTTTCTTAAAAATTTTAACTTTGAAATAGTATATAACATAAGACTTTTTAAAAATTCTATTCTGTAGCCTTATAACCTATGACTAAATTTATAAACAATTCAAAATAATAATTTTAAATCGTGCAAATACTTCCTTACAGTTTAAATTCAAATAATTAACATCACATAACAATTCAACTCGTATAAAATCAAACTCCTACCAACGTTTATTTATACTCCTTTATTTTCTTTATCATTGATATATAACATTCCATTACAAATCAAAAATAAATGTTCAGTGAAGTTTAACTATAAATCTGTTTTACAGTTAAAAGGTTCTTTGAAAGAAAATCATTGCAAATTGATTTAAACATTGTAGATCTATCAAATAATGACCAAGGCAAAAAACTACATTTTAGAATAAAATTGTTGTTGTGTAATGAATATTTTTGAATACGACTATATAACAATATATTTATATAATACAATTTAATATCAAAAAATTATTTAATAATATTACTGATAAATTTCAAAGAAAAAAATTCATTCATTATTAATTTTTTTTTAAAATATCAAATTTATATATATATAAAAACATTTTAGAATTCATTAACATCTATACACCCTTTTAATTAAGTATAAAATATGCATCCACAATTCTCTCACCACATATCAAAGATACTTTTTAAAAGTTGAAATCTTATTACTTTTTAAATAATATTTTACATAAATTATTCACTTCAACAACTTCTACAGATAAGCTCCCTTAAATCTTGAAAAAGTCTTTAACAAGAATATCAACTTCATCATCATGAAACCTTTTTTATTTAAAAAATATTTAATGAAACTAAAAGAACAGATAAAAAAGAAAAAAATAAAAACATTTTCAATAAATATTTATTAATATACATAACATTTCATGGCAATAATTTCATTACAAAATACCTTAAGAATTAATTCTCATAAAATAGTTACCTCACTGATTAGCATATATTTTCACAATTAATAATTCAGTATTATTTATTATTAAATACAAAGATATCATATTAATCAATTATTTAGCCATTAAGATTCTTTAGATCTAATATTCCATAAATCAAGAAATAAATATATCATAAAACATTAACATAAATAATTCTTAAGTTTGTTTATTTCATCAAATAATGACAGATTAATAAATGACCTTTATAATGCAATTAATTTTTATGTATACAGAGTGTTTTGAAATATATGCCAAAATCATTTCAGAAACTAAAAAATTTTTGAACTTTTATTTTGATATTGAAAGCAGAGAAGGAATTAATATATCAATACAACAGACATAATTTTTAAAAGACTATTATTAAGTCGTTTAATAATTATTGCATATTTTCTATTTTTTTCAAACTTATTTAGTTTAAAAATTTATCAAACCTGCATTTAAAGCATTAGATATCGTTTGTATAAAAAATGATTTTGAAGTATGACTCATTGCATTGCAATACCCAAAACAAACTTTCAGTGGGGATTTCCAAACCATTATTACAAAATAGTTATAAAATAATAATCTATCGTAACAGTAATAATATAATAAGACTGTCATAACTATCTTTTTTCCATAAATAAAACGAATATTGAGAGAAATAAAAACCAAAACTTTTTTGCAAATAAATCAAAACCATCCAATTCAGCAATATAGATTCAACAAAGTAAATGTACTATTTTGAAATTTAGAACTATCAAACGTAGTACGATATCATGTATTTACCATTTTTATTTCTTAGAACAGCTGCATTTCATACAACTGATAACATTATCGTTCGAACAACTAAGATACGTGAATGTGATTCCATGACTATAATTAAATAAATAAATGGAAATTGTGAATTATTACAAATTATTTTTAAAAAATAATTTATGATAAATCAAGCCAATTTGTAGGGCCATTCACTTTATACACAGAAAATGACAAAAATTAAATATCACATAAGATAAAATTTTTCTCTGGTTTTCCTTTTGAAGATCAAAACAATCGATGAGTCAGAATTAGTTTCATAACATTCATAAGTAATAAGATTGGTAAATAAAGAAATTAACTGATTTTTTTTTATTTTGTCTTCTAACGTTTAATTTTGATCAGCTGTGATTTTACACATGGTTTTGAAAAGAGACAGCAGACAACCGGCGCTGTAAACAGTAACGGTGAAATTAGGCGGTACATCAAGCGTCCACACTTGCACGCGTTGTACGAGTGGCGACATAAAAAAAAAAAAATTAAATATCACTTACCACGCCGCTGACAGCTGCCGGGGATTCGTCAACAACTTGATAAATAACTGGCGGAAAACCTGAGCCTTTTCCGCCAAAAACAGAAAATCCAAGACCTATGGAATCACTTCTCTTTAATTTTACCTCCCTAACGTCGTCCATTTTTGCTAACACTGAAATGTGAAAATGTAAATATAACGAAATCGGTAGAGTTTGTTTCGGTTTGCACGTACTGCCATCTGTTGTCTCATTGCTGAACGAAAGCAAGATGCAAGGTGAAATTAAGATACGTCTAATAGAGGATTTATTCTTATTTTTATTTATATATTTTATTTATTCGTTGGAGTTTGCTTTTTTTTTAAGTAACTGAAAATTTGATTTTTTTTTTTCAATTTTAAGCAGGAAAATAAATTTAAAATGACGGAATAGATGAATAATAGAATTTTTTCTTTTTGGAAGGTTGTAATATGTTTAAACAGGAGGGATAGTAAAATAAAATTGTATTAATAAGCAATTCAACATATATTTTTTATCGCTTTTTTGGCCAGATTTTTTAATTGTAACTTAGAACTAAAATTGTAAAGTTGGAAACTGATTTTATTTATTTAAAGGACTTCATTTTTGAACTACCCAGTTTACAAGTACGTGAAAGAATAGACAGAGTGGTGGTTAACTTTTTGACAGATGTAGTTCAAACCTTGGTAATAATATGTACTTCAGATGCCAACTCTATGAACGAAATTACATCTATCTAGTTCTTTCTTAATAAAATATTCACTTCTAATCTAAGAGATCAGACTTCCTGTAAATAGATTTCGATTAAAATTTCTAGAAAAAATTATAAATTTAGAATTAAAAAAACACATATCAGATTTCTTTCATTATTACTTCATCCAAAGCGTATTCAGTTATTGTATGCATAGACACCCTTAATCAACTTTAAATGCTAATTTAATACCTAACTTCTATTTTATTTTAGCCCATATTAATTTTGTTTTAAAATATTCTCTGATTCCCTGTTCCAATTCCACCTTTTTATTTAATTAATTCTGCACAAGCTAAATAAAACGGCTGATCTTAACATTTTTTCTCACTCTAAGTGGAAGAAAAAAAATACATAGATAGATAGACAGATTCATTCCATATTTGTCAAATATTTCGGTGATAACATCGGAGCGATTTTTTATAGCCATCTTGAAATTTCAGAAATAAATTTATAGTGCTACTAGTCTTATAGTTCGTCAATATGTTCCTAATTTCGGCGATAGTTCTTAATAGTCATATTTAATTGCATGCAGGTAACATGCAGGAAAATAAATATAAGTACTGCCTGTCCACGACAAGAACTCAGCTAGACAATCGTCTATGTTTACGGCGGGTGTTATAGAAACAAGTTACTGTTGGAAGAGTTCATTTGGCTGAGGCAGAAATCCATTCAAGTTTTTTACGTTGGAAAGTTTTGTACCAAACTGGCAATATTCTGTATTATTGCATTTAATTTTTTTTAAAAAATTCAAAACAAAAAAAATCATAAAGGTAAAAAACATTTGAGTATTCGGAATACTGAAAATATCTGATATTCCTGTTGTAAATATACAAAGAATAAAGCAAATCAAATAGAAAAACTGAATAATTATTTGTATGTCTAACGATGGCACAAGAAGAAAAAATTAAGAAGTAAAATCACGCATGACAAAAAATTAATCGTCTTCATTTGTTTTAAAAAGTTCATTTGTTTTCTTACTCCATGGTATACATCACTGCATTTCAAGAATATTATAATTTAAATACAATAAATCATCATTTGTCCGTCTTTCAAAGGATAAATTATTGAAGAACAAATTTAATTTTTACACATTTAATGTTACTAATATAAATTAATTTAGATTTCATTGATTTAACTTAAAAATATAAAAATCAAAGCCCAGTGGGACTTCCATCCGATTCCACCCATTCAAAATGGATCTTCCCTACCGAAGCCTGTTTCTATAATGCTAGCCGTAAACATAGACGGTCGTCTAGCAGAGTTCTTGTAGTGGACAGACAGTAACAATTGCATTGAACGGAATAGCAACAAAAGTGTGTTATAACTCAATACGTATGTGTGTGTGTGTAAAACTTTCTTTGAGAAAAAGATATGAAGTGTTGTCCCCTCCCCCTTCGATTTAACGAAATATCCAATCTTTATAAGTCATCAGGATTTCTTTCTAAAAACTATGATCAGTGCAATATAGAGACAAGGTAGAAAGCGAAGTGGGACGACGACCGCAAGGAATTATTTTGAATACATATGGTTTCAGATAGGAATTTGTTTACATAGTTCTCTGGTTATATGGGGAAAATCAAAGTCCGCTTAACTTAGAAGTTACATTAAAGCCGAAATTTGATCGATTACGAAAGCATGTTTAGAATATAGAATAATTAGAAATTATTATCTATGTACATCAAAAATTTAATATGTAGATGCGAATGCCATTAGGTAGTTAAATAATACCAAACTAGCCAGATGTTTATTAGGTTACTAGCCGCCTTTGGCGACCAGCTGGTTCGCCATGAGTAATGCGTTCTAAAATTTCCAATTAAATCCCATATTTATTAGGCAAAATTTAAGAAATAGTTAAAGTTAAAAGATTCAGTTATTAGTAGTTAAAGAGTCGGTAACTTTATTCGGAAAACTTTTTGAGTTTAATGCTCTAATAATTTATCGATTATGCTTCCAAAATATTAAAAATGTTTTTTTCGGTGATATTGCCAAAATGTTAAATATGTTTTTTAAAGAAAGCGAAAAAGGGAAAAAATTATTGAATTAATGATACAGATATTACAAACGATTATAGAAATATGCCATTATGTCGGGATTTCAATGCATATCCTGTCTAAATTCAATCAGGTTTACTGTAAATAAAGATAATTTATGGAATTAATGATATAAATATAGCAAACGATTTCTTAGAATCCTTTGCCTTGCATTTATTTTTATAGAAAATATAACATTTTATGTTTATGTTATTTTATCCAGTCACATGCTGAAAGTTGTATTTCTTTAGATTTGATTTACGATGATAGTTGTTGTTTTTTATTTGAACTTCCGGCATTGTTTTATTTTATTTTATCCAGTCACGTGCTAAAAAAAAACACGGTTAAAATATTTCTTTAAAAATTCGTTAAAAATAGAAGCTTGAGTTATACATTAAAACACTGATACCAATAGAAAGCTAATTTTTTAATCTTTAAATTGATGTTAAAATCATGTTTGTCCAATAATAATTTCGGAAGTTATAGCGGTAAAACATCGAAATTTCGCTTAAATTTTAATTAATTAAAATTCTAATTAAAAATTCGAAAAAAGGGCTCCGAGGTGCACATTCCGGACCTCCAAGGTATACATGTACCAAATTTGGTAGCTGTAGGTCCAACGGTCTGGCCTGTAGAGCGCCAATACACACACGCACACACACACACATTGAGCTTTATTATAAGTACAGATATAGAAGATAATTACTTTGGAGAAAGGATGGGAGTTTTTGAAGTACAAATGATGCTCCCCCGCATTTATGAAAGTACTAACTAGTACCCAGCGGGTTGCTGCCGCAGAAGAAATAATTCAGGAAATATCGTTTGAAATTTGATATAATTACCTTGTTTAATTAGGAATAATATCGTAAATGAATACATTCATTAAAGTTGAATGATATTTATAGGAAAAATGTAACTAACTTTTATTCTATTCTTTTTTTTATTTTATTATTCAAGAGCTTTAGAGTAGGCAATAATTTTTTTGTCTTCAGAAGAAACAAACTAATTTCTTGACTGTCCGACTCGTAGCATCCAGCACACAACTGGTTGAGTGAAAAAATTGTGGTGTCTCCTTGGCGAGTTCATTTGACAATAATCCTTGGTTACTAGATGCGATAAACAGATCCAAAAGTATTGATTTATATAACACAATTTTACTATGTCTATAACCATCCCGCAAGTGTAATAATAAGTGTTCAAAGTTTTTGAGCGATACGGCAGCGCATAAGAGACATACAGACAAGCATTCATTTTTATTTATATAAATTACCATCAAGCAGCTTGAAAAAATTATCTCTTGTATGAAGAATATTGAAATATTTATGGATCGCCAAGTAATTAATCGTTAAAATTAAATTTAAA
>JAPMOQ010030542.1:0-11344 GCA_026543055.1 Argiope trifasciata | reverse complement strand
CTATTTCTAGAACTCATCTAATTACATTTTGCAGCTCTATTAAAAAGGAGATATTTGAGTCAATACAGAAAAAAAAATGTTCAACGAATGAAGCAGTCTGAAATTTGTATGCTTTTTTGTTTATATTTGACTACTGCCATTCGGCAATTGTTGAAACTTGTTTTTTTTTCTGCTACATAAGTTAGCATTTAAATATATATAAATAATGAAAACAGCTAGCTATAAAAGAAGAAAAAGCTTCTAGAATAATTTGTATTTGAAAAATAATTTTAATTTCTCATGTAATTATTTATATTTTAAAAAACTGCAAATTAAAATTCAAAGGAGGGATATTCATATATTCATAGTAATGTGAATTTTACCCCACTCAAATTCTATACGACTAAGAAAAAGAAAATCCTGAGTTTCTATGTGAGTAAAATTGTATTTACTTCTGTGAATGAAATTCTTAAACTGTTTTTCAGTGTTCATAAAGTAAGGATTGGCCTAAAACACCGGTTGATAATCGTCCAAATTTTCTATTCTAGATTCCAAGGTCACTCGCCGGAGAATATTGACCTTGGGAAAAAGAGAGGGACGGGGTGTTGAATCAAGGAGAGAGCAGTAGGGGGAACATTGTTTCCAGTACTGTTTATTTATGAAATAGAAATGATTTTTGAGTCTTTAAATCTGTATATTCTCGAAAAGACTTCTGAACATAATGCACTTTAATTGTAATTAAATCTGTAGCCTAGAATCTGGCCCTTGATCTTTATTTATGCCGACAGACATTTGACATCATCTACGCTACAGCAACTAATAGACTAATTAACAGAATGGGAGATCCGGGCGGTTGTGAAACGGGGGAAATCTTCCAGGCTGGACTGTACTCATACCGAAGTATGTTGTTCTAATAAGATAACATTACTCAATTAATAGATTAAGAAATATGCAGTCAGGTTGTTTCACATAGGAAGAAGTAGCACAAATAAAGGCCTTATCACACGATAAAATATCATCAGCACTTTTGTCAGCAAATGACACCGAAAGTAACCTTACTATCGAAGTTTCACATAATTGGTTGGTTCTATCACTATCTTCAGCATTTTCAAGCTGGTTAGAAAAAGGTCATGACAGCGAATAATTTGTCTGACCTTTTGCTTGCGAATAGAAACTGAAAACTACAGGCTAAAACTCTGTCTTGTGATATGGCTTTAATCTGTTTGAAAATGCTGACGATAGAGACGGAAATATTGTTTGCAAACGAAAGTTAAAAAATTATGTAAAACTTCGATAGTAACGTTACTTTCGTTGTCATTTGCTGACGATATATGCTGTGTGAAGTGGTTGCGACGGTGAAGCATATTTTTCGTCATCGTGAGCGTTTTCTAACCAGCATGAAAATACTGACGGTAGTGACGGGGATATTGTTTGCAAACGAAAGTCAACCAATCATATGGATCTTCGATAGTGACGTCTCTTTCGTTGACGTTTGCTGACGGTATATTACTGTGTGATAGGACCTTAATGTAGCAATTGGTGTGGTTGTACAAATAATTGAGATGTCTTTGTAGAAATTTGTAATTAGTAATGATGAATGGAAAATTGGATTTACTGCCAGAATGATCGCTCATGTAGTCATGAAAATGATAGCCAGTGATAGTAGAAAATCTAATTATAGTATTTATATCAATATCTTGTGGAAACTCCGCATTAATTTTCATATTTCGAAAATAGGCAAGATAGGGGTATTAGTAGCTAACAGAGAATTCCCTGTATACATAAACATACAGCTTGTGCACATTAATGCTAAGAAAACAGTAATTAAACACTTGTTCACATATCTCGAAACTGTGACTTTCTTTTACAAGGGTAAAAAAGAAGATATTTTATTAAGAAATTTGGGACCTAAAATTATTTTTCCTGCCGGAGCATCTCAAATAACATGTGAATGCTTCTTTTCTACCAGCATTTCAGAATTTTTGATGCCGTTCAATACCGTTTCGATGCTTGGTATGTTACATCCAAATATTATACTCAAAAAGTGTGTATAGAAATAATTTTTATTTGTATTGTAGAAGATGAACAATAGTTTGAATACCTAAAATAAATGTATTTTGTATGATAATCTGTTTCCCTAAGAAATAACCCACTGGGGGGCACCTCGAAATGCGGATGAGATGCTTCCGGTGTGGTGGTTGGATCTCACCAACTCAGTGGTGAGATCCAAGGTGGTGGGGGGTCTGACCCTCCCATCGATGACGGGGTGTACTTCCTACCGGGAGGATTGCACCGTGGCCGGTGATGGTCATTAAAACTTAACCGCAGTTCCCACCAATGTCGCTATTGCGGTGGTCCGGTCATTCAGTTTTGCGTGGTTAATCCGTGTACCTATGGGTGGGTGGGAGGTCAGTGATATGACTTCCCTAAGCTATATATTTTCTGATTGCACAATTTTGGAAAGAACGAACAAAAATAAATGTGCATTTTGAGCATTTTGCTGTTAACATCAAAGTGCACATTTGTACTATTTTAATAACACTCTTCCATTCTAATAACATTCTAATTAGAATGGAAGAATGTTATTAATAACTAATTAGAATGGAAGAATGTAATAACTAATTAGAATGGAAAAATGTTATTAATAATTCATTAGAATGGAAGGAAGTTAATTCATTTGTAATTGACCTTTATCCAATATTACACCATTTCCTATATGAACATAAAACATTGAATTGACTTACAAGTCTGCTGAATATTTTTTTCTTGAATGTACTCAGCCCAACATATACAGTACGTCTTAAAGAAAATATTCAATGGATGCTTTGGGTCAAGGGATGAAAATTTTTTTCTTCTTATACACTAATTACGGATATTAATGTCTTAGTTTTCTTGTTGAAGTATTGTCCATTTATATCCTATTAAACTTGAGTTTTATACTTTATCGGGAATACTCTTTTTTTTATTTATTTCAATTTCAAAGAATCCCATGGAACTATTAATCTGCGACACTATATTTTTGTTCAAAAAGTATTTGCCTGTCCTGTGTAATCCTCCTTATAAATTTGATGGAGATAGTATTCCGAACATCCTATAAAATATCAAATTAGTTTTATTATTATTATTAAATTTTAAACATTTCAAACAAACAAACAAGCACGCATTTTAAATTAATTTGCATTTTATTAAATATCAGTAACTTGTTTACAGCAGTGGATTTTACATAACATTTGTCCTAAGCTAGGGATGGTGAACCTTTTTGGATCAATGTGTTATTTTCTATTAAGAAATATTTATTGAGATATAAAAGAACAATCAAATAATTTTTTGTGTGTTTTTAGGGAAAATAAGAAAACTAAATACTAACAATTCAAAACTATTCATTTTCTACGAAAAATATAGTTTGCACTGAATAGTAGCAAGTGTTTTAGTTATACGTGTATACGTAAATTAAAGTAACATTAGTGTGACTTTTGTTTTTGCATGTTAGATGACAAATAACTTATAATTACGATTGTAAGATTTAGCAGAATGCATGCAGAATTTGTCATCTGCCAAACGATTTCCAAGACAGTTTTTAACACGTTCTCTGCCACTAAAATTGATATATCCATCCTCAGAAGCTGAATTACAAAATAGCGTTTTAGTTATTAAAAACAGTTCTTATATTTTATTAGTAAAACCAGAAAAATGGAAAAAGTTTGATTTTCCTTTTTAGTGCTAAAAAAATCCGACTTTTTAGAGTCTTATTGGTACATCACGTTCTACTTATCATCCGTGTTCCAATGACGCTCTAGCGCGTCTCATCAGTTTTCTGTGAAATCATTGACACATTGCATAAACTCATAGTTAAAAAGAAATAAAAAGTATTGCTGGACAGAAAGAAGTCAAATTTCACTATATCGCTATAAAATATAAAAATAAAGCTTCACTAACATGCCTCAAAAACCTCTTCGTTCAACCTCTAGAGCAGCTCTAAAAATAACGCATATATCTTATTATATTCGATCGTCGTCCCATGGCGCTGCAGGCTCACGAGGAAGCAACATGCTGACGCGCTATAGCGTACATCATCGGCAGCGAATGTGTTAAGGTATTCGACTACGTTCAAAGGAAAAGTTTCGAAAATTTTTTTAAAAACTATTTAGAATTTTTAGATGTATTGTCAATTATAAATACTATAAATACCAAAAAAAATTTAAATATAATATATGTTGAGAAATTGGAAAATGTGTAGTAAATTTTCATGTAATTTAATCAAAACGATTAACACTTTACAGAAAATTGTAAAGTAGCCAGCTTTTTTTCTTTGCCAGAGCTTTTTTTCAGCTTTTTTTCTTTTCATTCATCATTATAGAGCATAACGATGAATGAAATGAACTAAAATCTAAGAAAAATCTTCGGATCCAAAGAAATTATGGGTAAAAATATACGTATATATGTATTTTTTCCATCAACTCACAACTTAATTTTTCTAAAAACGTCTATAAATGAAAAGTATTTCACTAGCAATAAAAATATAGATTCATTTGATTCATCTCCCACATCATTTAAACACATGCTGATATTTTTACTTAAATACCGCTATCAGGTTTTGAGATATCATTTTAACGGTAGAGAACTCATTTTAGTTCAAAGTAAAAGACAAATTTTAACTGAAAAATATGTTTTACTTAAAATTCTCTAAGATGATAAATCAGACCTTCCTACTCCTAGAAATAATAAACTGATTTTGAAGAAGATACTACTACTGAGCTACAATAAATAATAAGAATTTTTAAAAAATATCCAATGTGGTCGAAAACCAGAGTTTTTAACGTAGTCGTAAAACTTAAATTGCAAATTCATCTCTAAAATTAATGAGCCGCAGTAGATGAAAATATGTTTTAAATAGCACGAGTCAGCTTCTTCAAACAGTTAAATGTGTCTGGTATCCAATTTCATATTTCCAAAATTTCGTTACTGACATTTTTACTTACATTGCTTGTTCATCCTTCTGTTTTAATTAATTCCCGCTTTTTTATTTCAAGAAATTTCTGAATCAAAGTTGAACTCGACAAGAAATTAATCATTTGCATTTCAAATTATTCAGTTTCAAGCCAATTGAATTGGGACAAGCTCAGTTCATCAAATAAAGTCAAATGCATGCTGTAAACTGCCAACAATTTGATTGGTAATGCGCCCAAAATATTGTGTCACTGGAATGCATGTCATAAGTTTGTCATCCTTGTCCTAAGCTGATGAATTTTCATTATGAAACTGATTCTTTCTGCTTCTTTTCCAGTGATATTGCAATTTGCTTCAAATTTTTCATCTATACTTATAATAAAAGTCAATGTGTATGTGTATGTGTGTTGGCACTCCACAGGCCAGACCAATTTTTTCCAGCTACCAAATTTGGTACATGTATACCTTGGAGGTCGGGAATGTGCACCTAGGAGTCCTTTTTTCGAATTTTTAATTAGAATTTGAATTAATTAAAATTTAGGTGAAATGCCGACTTTTTCCATTATAACTTCCGAAAATATTATCGTACAAACATGATTTTTACATCAATTTAAAGATAAAAAATTAGCTTTCTAATAGTATCAGTATTTTAATGTATAATTTAATTTTCTATTTTTAACGAATTTTTAAAGAAATATTTTTATCATGTTTTTCAACAATATATTTCGGACAAAGCAATAAAATTTAATCTGCACGAGCGAGTCAAGTGGGAAAAAAATTTGGTTTTATCAGCGTGTTGCCATCCTTGAAGGAAGTTCAAATTAAAAAAAAAAACTATCATCGCAAATTAAATCTAAAGAAATGCAACTTTTAGCACGTGACTGGATAAAATAAATAAATATAAAATGTGATATTTTCTAAAAAAATAAATGCAAAGAAAAGTTTTTATAATCGTTTGCAAATTTTTCTACGATAACTCTTGAGAATATTACAGCATGAAACTGTTTTTTTAAATCCTCTGAAAAATGACTTTTTTTAATAGATAACAAAGTTTTAATCTATAAATTCAGTTTCTATTTTTAATGATTAAAAAACAATATAACCCTATTTTCCAACAATTAATTTCTCACAAAATATTTAATTTAAAATTTTAGAGCGCATCACTCCTGGCGAACCAGCTGATCGCCAGAGGCGGCTACTTTCAAATAAAGGAACACAAAATTTCGAATCATCATTTTCAGGATCTTGTTTTTCATGTCATTTTTTTCTTTCATTCCTTCTTTGTTTCAAGCGCAGCACCTTTCGACAGTTGCTTCCAACAATTCCAGTGAAAGACCAAACTGAGATACCCAGCCAACATCCTGTCAGTCCTCCGATGTAGCTGAATAGCTCTTCGTCCTGCTCAGAAATGATGCAATAATTAATAATAGAATTTTGCAATTATCATTAATACTTTTTAATTAATTAACTTACAATAAAATATATGCGTCAATTTTAATTGAACTCTTATTTAAGGTATCTGACTACATTTAAAACGCTGGTTATCGACCACAATGGTGATTTATTAAAAATTCTTATTATTTCTTTTAGTTCAGACTTTTCCTTTCCAAAATAGTTCATCTTCTCTGGGAAAAGACAGGCCTGACCTATCATTCAGGGTCACATATTTGTCAGCTAAAATTTGTCTTCAACTTCAATTTTCTTAAAACTTTAACTTTCATAAACATTCTCCACCGCTAACATGATATCCCCAAAACTAATAGAGGTATTTGCATAAATATTTCTGCATGAGTTTTAAATAATATGGGCAATGAAATGAACTAAAGGTTTTATAGTTGGTGAGATACTTTTTCATTTATTGGCGTTTATAGAAAAATTAATTTGTAAATTTATGGAAAAAATGTATAAAATCGTATATTTTTACCCCTAACTTCTTCCCATCTCAAGATTTTTCTTAGATTTTGGTTCATTTCATTCATCATTATATTCTATAACTTGAGTAGAAAGAAAAGTAGGATTGCTGCCTTACAATTTTATTTAGATTGTAAATCATTTTGATTCAATTTCATTCTTTTGTCGTGTCCATGAGAGTCGAAACTAAATATGTCCGTGAATTTTGAAAATTTCTTCTGCGACTTGCTTGATGTTGTCTCCATACGGATCTATCACAGTTGGCAGTACACCAATCTTTCTCAGGCTGGCGCTCATAGCCAGACACTCGTAGATGTGAGTAGGCGTAAGCTGTGCATCAGGACAATGATCACAGCTTCTATAGATCTTCATGCCCTCTCCATCGATCTTCATACCCCTGTGATGTACGGGTTTCTCAGTCTAGTTATGGTTTTAATGTACATCTGTTCGCAGTTATTTCAGAGAGAAGATGTTTGGCCTGAATGGATTTTTCTCTAGTTAAATTTCATTAAAATTTACTATACATTTTCCCCTTTCCCAAAATATAATAGTTTTCAAATTTTTTTTATTGTATTTATAGTGTTTATAGTTGACAATACACCTAAAAATCATTAATGGTTTCTAAAAAATCCAATTTTTCAAAAATTGTCCTTCAAATGTAGTCGGATACCTTAACAATGAACTTCTCATTCCTCTACGCCTTTCTCAAACAATGAATCGCGCGACTTTTATAAGAATTTCAGTCAATTGTTGCATCCATAAACATTTTTTTAAATAGCGGAATCGTATGTTGTGCGTGTTTGAATTCTTGTGATCATTAAGATATCTGACTACGTTAGAAGCACTGATCATCGACCACAATGACGATTTTGTTTTTGTAGTTCAGACTTTCTATCTTCCAAAACAGTTCATCTTTTCTAGGAAAAGGAAGGCTTGGCCTATCACCCAGGGTCACCAGTTTTTAAGCTGCAATTTGTGTTTAGCTGCAATTTTCCCAAAACTTTAATTTTCATAAAAATTCTCCACCGTTAGCACGATATCTCAAAAATTAATAGAGGTCTTTACATAAGATGGTCAGCTGGGGTTTTAAATAATATGGGCAATGAATGGAATTAAGCTTTTTATTGTTGGTGAAATACGTTTGTCATTTATAGGTGTTTATAGAAAAGTTAAGCTATGAATTTATGGAGAAAATGCATATATAGTTATATTTTTATTCATAACTTCCTTCCATCTCAAAACTTTTCTTCGATTTCGGTTCATTTCACTCACCATTATATTCTATAACTCGTGTACAAAGAAAAACAGGATTGCTACATTACAATTTTCTGTAGAGTGTTAACCAGTTTGGTTAAATTTCATTAAAATTTACTACAAGTTTTCCTGTTTCTCAAAATATACTATAATTTCAAATAATTTTGTTATATTTATAGTATTTTGTATTATAATTGACAATACATCTAAAAACCATACTTTTAAATAGCTTTTAAAAAATCCAATTTTTCAAAAAATTTCCTTCGAATGTAGTCGGATACCTTAATTTTTATTAATTTTTGTGCATGGAATATGAGATAAGGGAAAGCACTTAACTTTAAAAATTCAATTTAGTGATTCAAATGAATCTACATGTTCTCACTTCTTAGAAACCAAAATACACTTTTTCGGCAGTTGTCGGTATGTAACGTATGCAGAGCCACTTAAAAGCACTTAAAATAACCGGTATATAAATTTAGAAATAAAATATAATTACGAAAATTAAATTAAATTCATTAAATTTTACTTCATTTTAGTGAGATATAAAGTTATTAATCGTATTATTTGAACTTTCTAAGGCCTCCAACACCAGAGAGAAGTTTTTAATAATCTGAAAATTGAAACAAATAATCGATCGAAAAAACGCTTTAAAAAAATTAAAGTTTTTCAATTTTTATAATGCTACCATTTTATTCCTTTTCAAAACCCTTAAATTATATAAATATCTATATAAAATATTATTATTATGCATTAAAATGATTTACTGCTGACTTACTCCATACATCGGAACATGTGCCAGTAAAATGTTGTCTGGATCTCTAACAATGACTTTTATGTCCATGGGTCTGAAAGAAAAAGGATTATTTCATTGTTAGATCATCTAGATAAAATGGTTGCCAAGTCGAAAATTGCCCAAGAATTAATAAACTCCGGTAAACTTGGGGGTCTGGGGTTTTTGGCCACGAGGAATCGATTGGCGCCGGTTTTGAAACGCTACGGTCGAGCAGTTCGGAGTTACAGATAGGATATTTTCAAACTTTATTAGTTCGCCATAATGGCTACTTAAATTTTCAAGCGGTAACGTGCTGCCATCTATAGCCAATATGGCGAACTAATAAAGTTTTATGTTTATGCTGTTATAGGTTTATAATATGTTTCTTATGTATGTATATATGTTTGGTTTTTCTAAATAAATTTGTCAAATATATTGAACTTCAACACACTTCAATCTTTACCTTTACTTTACCTTTGTATAGAATAGTTCCCTTTCCCAACTCTAACTTTGTTTAGAATAGTTTACAATGGTGCACTTTAACCAGTTATCTTTTCACCAATGGTTTCACAATTTTCTTATGGCATGTATTGTTTTGATAAATCCCAATTGAAAATTTAAATCTTCGAGTTAGCTTCGATACCTGTTTTCTCCGAGCGGAGCTTGGTCACCCGCTGGTTAAATATAAAAACTGAGATAATCAATGTCTTAAATCATTTATATATATTTAATTATTCATGAAATTTTATTTTATATAGTAATATAATATGTATCTTTTATTTGCTGTTATTGCTTATTTTACTATCCATATTTAATCTGCAGTACGACATTTGTGCCAAAAATATGACTTTTCTAATGTTTTATGTCCTGTTTTCCATCTCATATGTTTGCATGCAATACCAAATAATACTTAATAAAAGAAGTTAGAATTAATTGTGCTGAAACTTTTCACACTTTCTTGTATACTTTATATCGAGTAAGTATTGTAATCCTAAAAACATTTGAATAAGAGTTTTTACGAATACATGCATTAAAAACCTCTTTGAACTAGAAAAACGAAATTTTGTAAAACCTTCTCTCTCTTTGAGAGAAAAATAACAAAAAATTGCTTTGAGTTAGGTCTATGAAATTTGGTGTACGATTTTCATAGAACATTTTAGATTTCTATAAAGTTTTGTGGAATATTCTTTCAGATTAACATGTCCTACACGCAATTTGCTTGAAAGTTTACATTATATATACAAAACGAAGAGTGCTTGATAGATAAAATTTGTTACTCATATAAAATATAAGTAATTCAAACATCTATGAAATTGTATACTGACGAATGGGTGTTTGTTTAAATGTTAGGAATGTGCATTTCGAAGTTATTGTTTTAAAATATGATTTTATTAAAAACTAAAGGAAATTCTGACACTTTTCCACATCCTAAAATATAACAGTTCAAAAAATATTTTTTCATCATAAAAAACTCATATAAATAAATGACAGTGATAAGATGGTATCAAATTTGTAAACATGTGATTTAAGATATTATGTTTCCATTTTTCACCAAACAAAAAAAAAAAAATGTTTTGAACATATTTCCCAAAAAATGATTTCACACAAACATAAAAATAACTAACATAAAAATAACTAATTTGTGCAAATAAATTATGCTCTTATAATAAAAATTAGCTAATATCATCACGTTGAGAAAAGCTCAAATTTAAGTATCAAATTAAAATGATTTAAATCTTGAAAAATATAAGTTTTAGTATTTTAAGCGATATAAATGATGAGCATGGTATAAATATAATTTGTGTTATTTTCTAGAATGATAAGAACTAGGAAAGGTTTTCTTTGTGAACTTCACAAAATATTTGTCTTTCATTCAATATATCTGCTGTATTTAAAGTAAACATAATTTATAAATAAAGAGAATGTCTACACTAATTGGATACTATTACAAAATTTCTAAATTATTATTATTTGCTTATGCATGTAATAGAAATAAGAGGTTTAAAGAATATAAAGGACTATATTGTGAGCAGTTTCAATCTATAAAGTTTCTATTAAATTAGGGTTTTTAAATTTTATTCATATGCTCCGTCTATGAATGCGCTTTAAAAACGTTTTTAAATCTTTTATACTGAATAATACTAATATTTTATTCTACACTAAATGTACACTCTGTTGCGACTAAGACTGAGTGCATATGAATATCTAAATATTATTATCTGATAAAAAAGCTCAATTATTTTCAATCCATTGTCTATCTCAAAGAATATCAGCATCTGGAGTTTCTCCAAGACTTATTATTCTAAAATTATAAAATTGCTGTTTTTCTTGTGATAATAATATTCAAAATTGCATAACTCGTTCAGAATTAGAATTAGATAGAAATATATTTTTTATTTTAAAATTGGATTGCCTGGAATATTTTAATGATTTATTTGTACTGAGGGACATTGTAAAATAGGCTTTATAATTTTTTCAAAA
>JAPMOQ010030533.1:0-14629 GCA_026543055.1 Argiope trifasciata | reverse complement strand
TTGTGCGATATTGAGTTAATTGTACTATTTTGTTTATGCTGAATCCTAATTGTCTGAGCTGGTGTTCAATAATATTTCTATCGTAGTCGATAGGAAGGCCTTTAAATACGACCTTAAGGGGCCTTTTGTTTTTGGGAGTGATAATGTAAAAATCATACCCTTGGGATTTGCACCTATTTTGAATGAGTTGGTACTGTTCTATGGTTTGGGGGTAGATTTTTATGTATCCCTGATTAAGTTTGTTTGTTGTTTTTCCGCATGATTTATTGATATCTGCTAAAATTTCGTTGAAACTATTACAATATTTTAGCATGATTGGAGGAATTTTTTCAATATCATTTTTATTTGAATTTTGAATGCCCTCATCTTGTATGCTATTTAGTGCTTGAAATTTATTATTAATGCTAGTTGTTGCTACTGGGGGGACTGGTCTATTTTTTGCAATTTTTCTTTTAGTGGGGGAGATAAAAATATTGCTATCCTCTGGCTGTTTTGCCTTAAGTTTTTCATTGCAGTTTGGGTCCTGGCACGGTGGAATAGAATTCATCTTACCCCTCAGTTCCTGAAGTTCATCTTCCTTCTCCCTTCTTTTGGCAGCATATTCAACGATTTTTGGGTGGTCCTTTGGCAATTTCAATTGGAATTGTGCTCTGCCGTATAATTCGGCTTCTTGAAGTACTATCAGCGCATCAGCTTGTATCGCTTGAAGCGCACTGCAAACATCGCAAGTTACGTCTGCTCCCCAATCTCTACCACTCGTATTAACAATTTCATGGTCGATGACCATGTCCTCGTTAATCTCCGCGCATATGCGCTTTCCACTCTCCCCTAAATCGCTACCGTCCATGACGATAGCTAGCAGAGGAAGGTACCAAAAGGAAGGCGACCAGCGATAGTGTTTTCGTATGGAGGACCCGGGCGTTGACGCCTATAACCTCCATTCCTTCACGTTGCTAGGCAGATACATAACAAGATATTCTAACATAATACAACTATGCATAGTTAATTGTTAAAAAAAAAAGGAAATTAAAATTAGCAACATAAATATTATTAATAAGGACAATTAAATTTTTGAGAATTTGTGATTAATTGATTGTTGATGGGAACTCTAGATAGAGAGATGTAGGAATTAGTTTTAGTGTTAGTTCAGTGAGGGGGGAAACCCCCGTCTTGAGCTGGCCAACAGTTCACTCGTCACGCGCGACCGGTTGAAGAGGCTGCGGTGGTAGGGGAGGGGGAGCAATCAGCTGGTTCTTGGAACGGCTTCCGGAAGGGTTGAGATCAACAGTTCCTTTTGCTTTTTTTTCTTAACCCTTTCTTCTTTTTCCTTTTACTTTCTTCGCATTTTTGGTACAAAATTTTTCTTTTCCTTTAACAATTAATTTTGTACGGTTGGGTTTGGTGTTGCGGGGAAGGCTTCTATGAGAATAAATAATTTATTTTGTGGGCTTTTTTCTGCATTTAGTTTTCTTAAAATTTTCTTGAGGTTGGGGATGGCTTCTATTATAGATTTGAGATGGTTTAGTAATTTGAATACGTCTGCGAATTCCTGGCTATTTTCAAGATTTGAGGCTATTTCTGCGGTTGAGTTTTGCGTTGTTGGTGCGGTGGGAATTTTTGGAGTTTCGGGAGTTTGCTGGTTGGGTGTTTTCTTGAAAAGTGATGCGAATGATTTCCCTGGTTGTATTTCTTTATTCGTAGCTATTTTTGGAAATGTAGGGCATCCTCTATAAGAAGCTGTATGTGGCCCACCACAATTAGCGCATTTTTTGATGGCGTTTTCAGAGTTTTTCTGTGGGCAACTCCGCGAGTCGTGATTTTCTGCGCAGATTACACACCTTTCCCGCATTTTACAATTTTTTGCTCACATGTGCGAAGGATTGGCATCTGAAGCATTGCCCCACTGTTTTTCTTATATATTTTTCTATTCGTATCATCATATAACATAGTGTTTGTTCTTTGTATATATTTTGAAGGTTATCAGATTTTAGGAGGTGTACTTGGAAGATAGGGAGGGTTTGTTTCGTTCTGAATTGCTTAAATTGATTGACTCGGTCGACCCTGTAGCCTTTATTAGTTAATTCGGTTTTGATGTCTTCGCATGGAGTATCAATAGGCAGTCCTTTAATGACTATCTTTACTGGTTTCTCTGCCCTCGATGCTATTACGTAATATTCTATTTGCTGTTCGCCAAAATATGTGGTGAGCTTCCTATGGTTGTCTTCGGTTTCGCAGAATAAATGAAAAAATTCGCCTGTTGGTTTTGCTCTGCATCTTATGTTGTGGGTTTCATTAAGTCTTTTTAGAATGGTTTGGTAATTAGATGTTCTTTTGAAAACTATTGGAGGTATGTGAGGGTCTATTGTTTTATCCGGTTCTTCATTGTTTAGGGCGCTGAATCTATTTCTAGTTACGATTGGATTGTTATTTTTCCCTATCAGGGTTTTTTTTGCCACTCTATCTTCGTCCGAGAGGTGCCTCTTGTGCTTAGATCTTACTCTTTGAGTTTGGAACTCTTCTTCATCTACTATTTCTTCTATTGCCATTGCGGGGTCTTCTCCGCTGCATATTGCAGGGTTATTATTAGTTTGGGGTGCTGACTTATTTATTTTTACTCCCTTAACTTTTTTCTTTGTAAGCTCCGGGTTTGGGTGGATTTCCACTTCTACTTCAGAACAGTTGGTTTTTGCCTCACTGTTCGTGTTGTTAGTGGTTAGTACCTGACTGGGGGGACTGGGGTTAGTTTGCATAGTTGCTACGTTAGAAATCGTATGCATCTTACCCGTCGGGTCATCTTCCTCCGGTTGGTAGATTCTCAGGGACTCTCTAAATTTCTCCCTCAGGTCCTGGATCTCGGCTCTCCGCTCAGGAACGTCCATTTCTAGGATATCAAGGATGATTATGGATTTCTTTATTCCAACTAGGTCTAGGTCGTCCTCTAAGTAGCGCTGGCGGATCCTCTCATACGAAAACTCGCTGCCGTCTGTGCTCAAGCTCATTCTTATCTGAGGCCTATAAAATTAAAAGAATGCAAGATTAATTTCAAAGGAAATCAATTAGGTTAAGGAATGCCGGCCCTCCCAACACAAATCCTGAAAAGGACGAGTTGGACCAGGTCAGTACCAGAAGTTAGGGTTAAGATCGTAAGAATGTAGGAGCGATCAAAAAACACGTCCTAACAGTTCAAATCCCAAATCTCGAATCAGGATTCCTAAAATGCGATGCTAAAATGCGAACGCTAAAATGCGATGCTAAAATGCGAACGCTAAAATGCGATACGCAAAAATGCGATCAAAAGGAAGGCGGAGCAGAGCGAGATTGTACAGTTGACGGAGTTCCCGCCCGGCTGGGCTACCTCCGGACCTGGGAGAAAGCTTCAAAAGTCCTTGCGATGATAGCTGAACTTGACTGCTAGGAACTACGAAGAGTACTGGAGGAGAGGCGTGACTACCGGTTTGAGAGAACTATGCTATTGGCTGTTGAGGGCTATTGAGTTGAGACTATTTAAAGAGAGTTAGAGGAAAAATTTTATTTAGTTTTAAGTTAGAGTTTGCTTAGTTAGGTGGGATATTTGCCATAGCGTTAACAAGTATAAATAATTTATTCATTGGGTTGGGTTCTTTTTTCATCTCTTTTAGAGCATTAAAAAGGTTGGGGAAGGAATTAAAAATTTGCCTGAGTTCATTTAGGGCAGAAAGCATATCTGTAAAATCAGCAAAAGGTATGTTGGGGTTTTGTTGATTTGGGGTTTGGTGATTGACAAATTCAGGAATTTTAAAGTTATTTGTTTGGGGTGTATGATTTGGATTAGTTATACTAGCATATGATTTATTGGAATTGACAAAATTTGAATTAAAGTTGTTTGCGCGATTTAGGGGGTTTTCTACTGGTTTTGGGAATTTAGGACAACCTTTATAGGAAGCAACGTGTCCCTCTTGTTCGCAGTTTATACATTTAGGGTTTATTATTTTTTCGGTTATTTGGCACTCTCTGGTTTGGTGATTTGATCCGCATTTTAAACAACGTGGTTTCATGGAGCAATTTGATGCAGTGTGTCCAAATAGATTACAGTTAAAGCATTGAGAAATAGTAGAACGGCCTCTGTACTGCTCGACAGTGACTTTTAAGAAGTCAATATATTGGATGTTGTAAATTTGGTCTACTTTCTCATTTTTATTGAGTTCGACAAGTATGAATGGGTGAGGTTTTCGGGTTCTCTGCTGGGTTAGCCTAATTACTTTGTTTATTGAAAAGCCTTTATTTTTAAGTTGCGCTTCTAGCGATTCGGTCATATATTCTAATGGTAGACCTTTAAAGACTACTTTCACTGGTCTATGTGCTTTGGGTCGAATGACCCAGAATTCGAAATTTTGTTCCTTGCAAAACTCCTGTATTTTAATGTGGGATTCAACACTATTTGGAAAATTTTTTATGAAACCATTTGCGAGAATATTATTAGTTATTCCGAATTTTGCGTGCAATTGTTCTAAGATTTTATTAAAATCCTTCGTAAACTTTAACATTATTGTGGGAATTTTTTCCGTTTTTTCATTAGGGGTTTCACTAGTTTCAATAGAATTATTTTCAGCAGCTAAGGGTTGGAATTTATTACTAAGTTCTATCATTGATACTTTCTCTGGTAAATTTAGGATTTTGGCAGTTTTTCTCTTTGGGGATTTTTTAAAACCGTCCTCTTTAGTAACTTTTAATTTATTTTTCTTAATTGGATTTAGGCATCTAAGATTAGAAGTAACTTGACTCTCACCCTTTAGTCTTTCCATCATCCTGTCGAGTTCATCTCTTTCTCGTACATTTTCTGGGGAGAAGGGGTCATTCCCTTCCAGTTCAAAGGTTTTAATACGTCTTGTCAAAATTGCAATTACTTCATCCCGTTGAGAAAAAACGATAGTGCAATTCTCACATCTCTGACAAGGTTCTTCATCATCACTCTCTACTTCCATGCTAGGCAGAATTTGGGATAAACATTGCCTTTTAACAGCCAAAGCCTCGGAGCTCGCCATCCCTTCCCAAAACAGATCCTTACAAGGACGAGTCAGGAACGCTAATCGAAACAGAAAATGAATCAATGAATGAGGCCAGCAAATATTTGTATTTGGAAGGAGAGCCTGGGCGTTGAGCCTGTAATCTCCATTCCCTAATATTCTGTTGGAGAGATAACATAGCATAACATGGTTTTAACATAATAATGTAGTGAAGCAGAAAAAGATTGATAGTTTTTATTAGTAGTTGTTAAAAACAACGTAGGAGAAAAAAAAAGGAGAAATTAAATAAAAAATGAATAGAATTAAGGTTCTAAAAATTGATAAATGATTATTACAAGGGGGGGAGGTTGTTAGTTTGGTTAGAAGGAGTTTTAGCTGGTCCAGATTCGCTGTCTTCATGTCCGAGGTCGATGACTTGGATTAGAGTGGCCTTGGAAGGAACTGGTCCTAATCAGCTGTTCTTCAGTTTGCTGAGAGGGGCGTTTGACTGGCACGTGGTTGCTGTCAGGTTGGTTTCGAAGTCCGGAGTGATTGATGGGATTGGCCTTGGCTGTTCTTCTTTTGCTTTTCTTACTTTAGGGTGTAGCTGGGAGATGGTTCAGATATTGATAATTTTCTATTCTGTTAGATCTTTTGAGGAAGGTGGCGAGTTGTAAGACTGGTGCAGAGAAGTTAGGAGTGAAGACTTGTTGAATGTTTTTAATTAAGGAGATCAATAGGGGAGTTATCGAAAGCTTCGACGAGGATGTATAATTTATTTTGCGGATTTGTTTCATTTTCTAGTTTTCTTAGCAGTTCTTTTATATTTGGAATGGCTTGCATAATGGTTTTTAGTTGCTTGACAAGGCGGAATATATCTGAGAAATCTTGGTTATCGGGGTTTATCCTGGTTTCTGCGGGATCTTTGGTTACTGTTGGTTCGGTGTGGGTTTTATTTTTAAAAAGGTTGCAAGCAGCAAGTGGTGGGTGGTGGTGGTACAAGGATGGAGTTAAAAAGGATGTATGTAAATACCGGAGAGTCTTTATGGTGGTTTAAGGGGGATGGTCCATTTAGTTGTGAGATATGGGTAGTTGTGTTTGCCATTGCAGTGAGCATATTGTATTTGCTGGGATATTGTGGGGTTGGAATGATCTTTGAGTTTGAGGAAGAAGTTCCTGGATAATTTTGTGATGTACGATTCAATAGGTTCAATTTTGAGATCATTGTGAATAACATCATTCCTGATGTACCATGGGGAGTTGGTGATCATTCTTAGAATTTTGTTCTGTAATAATTGAATTTTGTTTCTATTGGTTTTAGCCGCAAGGCCCCAAATTTGAGCAGCATATGTGAGAATGGGGCGAATGATTTGTTTATAGAGCCGAACTTTATTGTTGAGAGAGAGCGGAGAATGACGTCCAATGAGAGGGATAATTTCGTGGGTTTTCGCCCAAAGTTTATCAGAGTTATATTTGATGTGGCTTCGAAAAGTGAGTTTTGAGTCAAGTATGAGTCCGAGGTATTTGACCTCAGAGTCCCAGCTGAGTTCATCATCAAAAAATTTGAGGTTTTTGTAGTTAACTCTCGGATGACCTTTGCGGAAAAGAATTGCATGCGTTTTTTCTGTATTGATGGAAACTCGCCATCGAGTGCACCAGTCCTCGATATTGTCTAGAGCTTTCTGAAGGTGTTTAGTGACAAATTTGGCCGAGATGCCTTGGATAAGAATGGCAGTGTCATCGGCGAAAAGACAATTGATGACTTGATCCGTTTTAGGGAAGTCGGCATTGTAGATGCAATATAGCAGAGGACTTAGAGCACTGCCTTGAGGAGTACCAGCAAGAATGGGGCCCGTGACAGAAAGGGTGTTCTGTAATTTGACCTGGAAGGTGCGGTCAGTTAAAAAGTTAGTGATGAGAGCTATGAGGTAATGCGGGAATTGGTGCTCGATTAATTTGCAAGTGAGGCCCTGGTGCCACATTCGGTCAAATGCTTTTCTCACATCGAGAAAAACACCCCCTGTAATTAATTTGGCGTTGAAGCCTTCTGTAATGGTATTAGTGACTCTGAGAAGCTGGTGGACGCAGCTATGACCTTTTCTAAAGCCATACTGTTCGTCGGGAATAATGGCTTTCTCACTGCAGAAATCTGATAGTCGAGAGAGAATGATTTTTTCGAACAGTTTCCCCAGATTACTGCCCCTCAGGGGCTCACCTACTATAGGTGAGTACGGGTGTCCCAATCCCGAGGTACCCAGGGATCTATACTCCCTTTCGGTTTAATCTCCCCTCCGTCTTCTGCTTTTGGCTGTCTTTTTTCTTTCCCTCGAGGGTAGGCGAGGGAGCTCTCCATGAGAAGCTGTCGCCGCTCTGTTTGCTTCCTGCTTCTCATGGACAGCAAATACCCCCACGTGTTGGCCGTGCGTGGCGACCCATTAGACGGGCGGTGCACTGTGGTCCCCGGTGTACCAATCGGCCGGTAACTATCAACCTGAGTTGTTAGTCTGCTAGGGATCAAGCGAAGGGGTTACTCCTTGGGCTTGGCGTTAAGGGTGGTCACTGTCCCCGGGGGTAACTCCCAGCGTATAGGTACCGATCAGCACCATGGTGGATGCTGAGGCTGGTGATGACCAGAGCCAGTAATTGCCTTCCCTTGTTGGGCTCCGTGGTGGGCGGTGCCGTCGGGCCTGAAACCCTATTCATATCGTATGGGGCCTAAATCAAAAACTCCCTTCAGTGGGCATTACAAAATACCTAATCTCAATACTAACCTTCCACAATTTGACCGCTTTTTTATAATCAAACAAACTAGTGATAAGAATGAAACTTTTAATTCTGTTTCGCCTTTTCTTGTACAGAAATCTATCTCTGCTACAATTGGTGAAGTCGCTGCCACTCGTAAAATGCGTTCTGGAGACTTGCTAATTGAAGTCTCTACCAAAAAACAAGCACAGCAAGTAATGAAAATAAAAGCTTTAGCTAACATCCCGGTCACCGTTGCCTCTCATACTTCTTTAAATTTTTCTAAGGGTGTAATAACATGTGGTGAACTGTTCAACGTTCCCCTTGAAGAGATCACTTCTGAACTTAAACCTCAAGGTGTTACCCATGTACGCCAAATTACCATTAGGCGGGATGGACAACTTCTTCCCACAAAGCATTATATCCTTACCTTTCATAGACCAACAATACCAGAATTCATATATGCTGGATACATTAAATTACCGGTCCGACAATATATCCCCAGTCCTTTGAGATGCTTCAACTGCCAGCGTTTCGGTCATTCAAAGACTAATTGCCGCGGTACACTAACATGCGCCCGCTGTGCGGGAAAAGACCACGATAGTGAACATTGTAACGCCTCCGAAAAATGCGTGAACTGCGGAGGTAGTCATGCATCGTTTTCTCGAACCTGCGAACGCTGGAAACTTGAAAAGCAAATCACTTCCCTTAAATTCAAAGAATCTATTACATATCCTGAAGCAAGAAAAAAAATATTGGCACAAACACCCAAACCCGGTGTGAGTTATGCTTCAGTTACAAAAACTCCCTTCTGTGTTAACTGTAAATGTAAAAATTGTGTGAAAATTAACCCAAAATTTTCAACTATTGAAAAGTCTTCCGATTCTGATGTAGAAAATACAGCATCTAGTGCACCTGAAACTACCAAACCAGTCCAGTCCAAATCAAACTCTAATTCTCAAAGATCACTTAAACTAAAGCTTTCAAAAAGGGGACTCTCTCCAAAAGATTTACGGTCAAAATTAAAAAAATCTACAGCACAAAAATCTGTCGCCTTGGGACTTGCGACAAAAGGTCACGTCCATAAGGACTTAACATCTATTTTTGGCGCACCTAAAAGTCCCGATAGCATTTCCCTCCATCCGTCTGACGAGGAGGATGAATTACAAATGAGTTGCGATGTTTCACCAACTCTTCATAACACTTTCCCAAATAAACTCCGTACTTCGATCACTTAATGGGTACATTTTTATCTTGGAACTGTCGTGGTCTTCGGTCTAAAGTTGTTGGCATTAAGCATATTATTAATCAGCTCCATCCTGCTTGTTTTGCTTTACAGGAAACATTCCTGAAAAATGAGATTTCAATAAAATTTCGTGGCTATAATTGTTCTCGGAAAGATGCTAATACTGGAAATAATCCTTCTGGTGGTGTTTGCATCTTAACTTCCAACCTCTACCCGAGTTCTCAGTTGAATTTACAAACTTCTTTACAAGCTGTGGCTGTTCAAGTCCATATACGAACCCTTGTCACAGTTTGTAGCATCTATTTGCCACCTCACTCTGTCATTAACCAACATGAACTTAATAGTTTAGTGGACCAACTACCCAAACCTTTCTTGCTTCTTGGCGATTTTAATGCTCATAGCATTTTGTGGGGCTCGGAAAGCACAAATTCTCGTGGGCAACAGATTGAACAATTTATCGCGGATAACTCTCTCTGTTTGCTCAATAATGACGAGAAAACCTATTTCCATGAGCCCACGCGTACATTTCACAGTTTAGATCTGGCTATTTGCTCTCCCGATCTATTTCCGTTACTCAGTTTCACTGTTGGGAATGACCTCTATGATAGTGATCACTTCCCCTTAATGGTCTCCTATGCTGATAGAGGTCGGGCAACTTCTTGTCGCCCACGTTTTCTATTCAAGCAAGCAAACTGGATTGCTTTCATGCAACAAGCAATAATTTCGGAAAATATGGTCAGAACGACTGATATTACAGAGGCAGTACAAAATGTAATTGACTGCTTAATTGACGCTGCAAACAATACCATCCCTAAAAGCTCCTCACGTCTAAGGAAATTCCCGAGACCGTGGTGGAATGCAGCTTGCCGCGACAGTCACCGAGAACAAAAAAAGCGGTGGAATATTTTCCGGAGATATCCCACGCTAGATAATTTAATTGCTTTTAAGCGTGCTAGAGCTAATGCTCGTCGTATCCGTAGAATAACTCAGAGAGAAAGTTGGATGAATTTCATCTCTTCCATCACAGCCTTTACTCCTTCAAAAATACTTTGGAAGAAGGTAAAGGCGGCAAATGGAATATACAAAGAGTTTTCTATTCCTGTTCTGGAGACAGAAAATGGAAGGCTTTCTTCCCCATTAGACGTCGCCAATGCTCTCGGTTATACATTTGCAAAGGTATCATCTGCCGATTCTTATAAGCCTTCATTTGTAGAAATTCGGAACCGTGCACAACAAAAAGCACTCTGTTTTTCTACTCGAGATTTTTATTCATACAATTCTGAATTTAAAATGCATGAACTATTAACGGCTTTATCGAAGACTAATGATACTAGTCCTGGTCCTGACGGAATCACATATAACATGCTTCGTCATTTGTCTCCTACTTCTCTTTCCAATCTATTAGTTCTATTTAATCGTATTTGGACTGAGCAGAAGTTCCCTTCACAATGGCATGAGGCAATTGTGATTCCGATCCTCAAACCCGGCAAGGATTCCTCTAACCCTCTGCACTATAGACCTATTGCACTCACAAGTTGTCTATGCAAGACACTTGAGCGCATGGTTAATGCCCGTTTTGTTTTTGAACTGGAAAGGAAAGAATGCATCCCGTTGATGCAGAGTGGTTTTCGAAAAGGACGGTCGACATTTGACAATATTGTATTACTTGAAACTCAAATTCGCAATGCATTTGTCCGTCGAAATCATCTTGTCTCGATCTTCTTCGACATAGAAAAGGCCTATGACCGTACCTGGCGGTTTGGAACTCTTTTTACTCTTGTAAATTTTGGATTTAAAGGGAATTTACCCATGTTTTTAAAAAACTTTTTATCGTTGCGCACATTTCGTGTTCGGGTTGGTAATTTATATTCCGATCCTTTTATCCAAGCTGAGGGTGTTCCACAGGGAAGTATCCTCAGTGTTACACTTTTTATCTGTCATTTCAGCCAAATTCTGAATGTTTTACCCTCATCTGTTCAAGCTACGTTATATGTTGACGATCTTCAGATCTCCTGCCAGGGGAGTAATATGCGTTTAATAGAGCGCCAACTTCAGGTTGCCGTTAAGAAACTAGTAGAATGGTGCGATGAAAACGGGCATACCATTTCACCGGAGAAAAGTCAATGCATTCATTTCTGCAGAAAACGAGCCATTCATTTGGATCCTTCAATAAATATTGGGAACGTTGAAATACCTGTGGTCAATGAAATAAAATTTCTGGGAATAATTTTTGACCGTAAGCTCACTTTCCTTCCGCATATCCTACATCTTCGGAAGAAGTGCGACAGATCATTAAACATTCTTAAGGTACTTTCCCGAACCACTTGGGGAGCAGATCGCACTTCTTTGCTCCGAATTTATGAAGCAGTTATTTTATCCCGTATAGATTACGGATGTATGGTATACGGCTCTGCACGTTCTACGGTCTTACGTAGACTTGACACCGTACACCATTCTGCTTTGAGAATTTGCTCTGGAGCATTTCGAACCTCACCAGTGCATAGTCTTTATGTTCTTTGCCATCAGTTACCACTTGAGTTACGACGTAAAAAAGTAGCCGCCCTGTACTACCTTCGGGGTATGTCTATTCCGAAGTACCCCTTGTCCTCTATGACATTTCCGGTTAGTCTTCGGAGACTTCATAATGCTCGACCTTCCCACATTCTGCCATTTTGCGAGAGAGCTAAATCTCTCCTTCATAATACTGAGCTCCATAATAAGGTGATTCACACTTCTGATCCATTCATCTTTCCTCCTTGGAATATTCATCAGTTTTCCTTTCTAAATCCCTTCTCTAGTTTTGAGAAGAAGAATACTGCCCCTATTGTTTACAAGAATCTTTTAATTTTCATCGCTGTCAGTATGTAGATTACTTAAAAGTTTTTACAGATGGTTCAAAGTCAGACGGTCATGTTGGTTGCGGTATTGTTTTTGATACCGATACATTCAGTTACCGTCTAGACACATCTCTATCAGTTCTATCTGCTGAATTAATAGCAATTTTTTATGCTCTTCAGAGGATTTCCATCTCTTCTGAACGAAAATTTTGTATCTATACTGATAGTATGAGCTCATTGAAAAGACTTTCCAATATTCAAAATCAGATCCATCCAGTTGCCCTGGAAATCCTGGGTCTTCTAAATAATCTCGAAAACAGGGGATTTGAGATACTTTTTTGCTGGATTCCGAGTCATGTCGGAATCGCTGGCAATGAGCTCGCAGATAATGCTGCAAAAAGTGCATCTTTGCTTTTAGAGAGAGACATCCCATTCAGTGATGCGAAAAATGTAATACAACGTTATTTTTACTCACTTTGGCAGGAGTCATGGAACGATCAAATAAATAACAAACTTCATGTGATAAAACCTTTTATTTCTTTTTGGCCGTGTTTACCGGTTCGGGAGCTAGACGTTAAATTATCTAGACTCCGCATTGGTCACACACGTTTTACACATAAGCATCTTTTATTCGGCGATCAAAAACCATTCTGCTTCAATTGTCAAGTAATTTTAACGGTCCATCACCTTTTGGTTGAATGTCCCGATTTTAAACATCATCGTTTAAAATATTTTTATGCTTCAGTTATAGACATGCAAATGCTTGTGGGGGAACGTCCCCACAGAAATCTTTTAAAATTTTTAAAAGCAATTGGGTTTTACCATCTTATTTAATATTTCTTTTTTATTGTCATTTCTTACTTCTTGTTTTTAATGTTGAGAGACATTACAATGTAATTTTATCAAATAATTTACACGTTTACATACTTTGATATAGGAAGAGTATTTTATATTTAAACCATATGTCTGGCGCAGTATGGCCAGCTATGGCTCTTGCGCCACTAAACCACACAATCCATCCATCCAATCCATCCATCCCCAGATTACTGAGGAGACTGATGGGACGGTAAGAGCCAGGGAGCTTGGAGTTTTGATTGGGTTTTGGAAACATTAAGACATGGGCAGTTTTCCAAGCAGTAGGGAAGTAATTGAATTGGAGACATTTGTTGAAGATTTTTGTGAGATGTGTGATTGCATTTAGAGAAATCATTTTAATGGCTTTGTTAGGAATACCATCAGGTCCTGTTGCTTTTTTGACATTGATTTTTCTGATGTGATCCATGACTTCTTGCGGAGATGTGAGTTTCGGGGTTGAACTATGATTAGTTGAGTTGAAGTAGTTGCGGACTGTGCTTTTAACATATTTAATATGGCTATTTGAGTATGGTTTGGGATTGACCTGGAACGAATTTTCAAGTGAGTGAAGGAAGGCATTGGCCTTGCCCAGTGGAGTGTATTTAGTGCCGTCGGTGTCCAGAATACGAGGAATAGCAAAGAATTTCTTTGTCAACTTACGGTTGAATTCAAACAGAGAATTATCCTCTGGGTTGAGACTCTCAAGGAGTTCTCTCCAGGAATTATTGTCGTATTCGTTAATGTCTTCACGAATTTCATTTTGCAATTTTGAGAATAACAGTTTATAGGGCGGGAAGAAAGTCAGTTGCCAAAGTTTGCGATACCTGTTTTTTGTTTTAATTTTGTTGACAATTTCGGGGGGTAGTTTTCGGGCTGGACCTTTGATGGTTTTAGCTTTGGATGCTTGGTTGAGGGCAGAAGCAATCATTATGGTGAATTTTGAGATCGCACTGTCAATATCAGGAATGGTGTTTATTTTGGGGTTCCCAGGGACCGTTTTTTGCAGGATGGAAGAAAAGGTCGACCATTTGGTAGTTTTGATGGTTTTGGGGATTGTAGATAGATTAATATTGATGTCGATTTCGAAAAGAACCGGATTGTGGTCACTGGACAGTTCATTGAGTGAGGTGGCACTACCAGAGGAGATATTACTTAGAATTCCAAAATCGAGAGTGCTGGAAGACGGAGCGTTAATAGGGAAATGAGTGGGCTCGAGAGGAGCGATGAGAATGAAGTTGTTGGAGGCGATGAAGTCGTGTATAATCGTACCATTGCAGTTTGAGCGACCTTTGCTCCAAGCTGGATGTTTTGCGTTGAAGTCGCCGACCGCAATACATTTGCTTGTTTGACTCAACACTCGGAGAAGCTCCATAGTATCAATTTTGCCATGAGGAGGTCGATATATGCTAGCAACAGTGACATGTGAATTGTTAGCGAGATCAATCGAGATGGAAGTATTTTCAAAACTAGAAGAAGAGATGGGGGTTGGATGGTGAGGGATAGAATTTTTAACAAGAATGGCTGTACCACCACCTTTGTGAGTAAGTCGATCTGTTCTGTATGAAGTGTAGTTGGGAATTTTCAGGTTATCTGAGGGGCGAAGATGGGTTTCTTGAATAGCAATTATGTCAGGTTCCCAATCAATGCAGAAGTATTTGAGTTCTTTAAATTTGTGGCGAATGCCACCAGCGTTCCAAGAAACAATGGAGATATTATTAAATTTGGAGCTATTGAACGTTTACAGGGACAGACTTGAGTAGAGTAGACATTTGAGTAAGGAAGTTGTTCATAAGTTTCGTAATTTGATTAACAGTAACTGGTTGATTTGTATTATCATCCAAAACTGGGTGGGTGTGAGGAGTTGTGGAATTTTGAATGGTTGGAGCTTGTGGGAAAGACTCTTTGACCCTTTCAAGAGCGACTGGGTTGTTCCACCCATCCTTGGGAGCTGCTTGGAAGGATTTGCG
>JAPMOQ010030518.1:0-20790 GCA_026543055.1 Argiope trifasciata | reverse complement strand
ATATATATATATATATATATATGATCTCTTTCTCTCGATATATATTAAGTTATCCATAAAATAAAACATCACTATGTGGAAGTGGGAAGTTAAATTGACCTTTCATTAATCGAGGGTACTTGTAATATTCTTTGCCTGGGACCTCAACATCCCTTAATTTGTCTGCGATTCTAGACATAAGTGTTTTATCCTGCCTTATTTTCAACTAAAGTTGTATGAAGTATTATGAAGAATTGCATTTTTTAGATAATTAATAGATCTTTTAGATAATTAGATAGTTGAAATATTTTTGTCTTTGACTACAGGCATAAGTATTTTATTCAACCTTATTTTCAATTGAAGTTGTGTGAAATATTATGAATAATTGAATCTTCTTTGAAATATTTCTTATACATGCTGCCTCTGAAGAATAATAAATTAGTTAATGGAAATAGAAACTTAATAAAACACATCTTTTTATGCTCTATTTGCTTCAAGAATTTGAATTCCGATGTTTCAGAACTTTAAATTGAAAGAAGTTGAAATAAATCACTTGAAATAAAAGAATTTCCCTAAAACCAGCGAATGCCGAATTCGGTGTTCACACCGTACAGAAAAGAAAGCAAAAAATGAAAAAGAAAAGCTCAAATGCAACACCGCTATCTGTTGGTTGCTACTTCTAACATCGGGAATATGCGCTCTAGAATCCCATTTCTTTGAAATCACATTTACATGCTGGCTACATAATGTATCCAGGTCTAAAAATAGCGAGGTTTTGGAAAGAGTTTCAGAATGAAGTCGAAAAAGATTTCAAGCGTTGTTAAAAGAAGGATATATTTTCTTTTTAGGAAAGTACTTTTTAGGAAAACAAAATTACCTGAAAGGGAATTCTTTTATTAGTTTCCGTGCAATGAATGTCTATTTCAGTCTCGCTCAACTCTAGACTAATATGCTTAGATTGACATTTTTTTTTCTCTCTCAACGGGCGACTAAATTTCGTAAAAGTTTTTTTAAGCCAATTATACATGATGGATGGTGCTCGGAAACATTTTTTTAAAGTAAAGAAACATTTTTGCATTCTTGTATACGATGTTTAGCTTAGTTGAGTTACATTAATGTCCCGTTTTGAAGCAACAATAAGGGTATTTTAGGGACGGACCTCGTAATTTTGAAATGTGGTCAGATGTCGGGGACGACATCTGAGCTGGCACCCCCGTCTCCACATCACACCAGCGGGACGACGTTTGACTGACGAATTTAACGTGCATCAGATCCCCTTATACGACGGTTCTTCAGTAGAATCGGGCCTCGAACCTGAAACCCTACGGTTTACAAGCCGAGATCTTATAATCAGGTCTCACAGCCTCTTTGTATATGATGTGAAGAAAAAAATATTTTAGATGTTAAAAAATAATAATCGATTTATGTCTAATTTATTATGTCCATTTTATTTAAAAAAATAAAAATAGATGCCTATTTCAGTTTTGCTCAACTCTAGACTAAAATCTTTAGATGGAAATTTTTTTTCTCTTTCTAAGGGCAACTAAATTTCACTACAGTTTTTTTAAAACCATTTATACATGATGGATGGTACTAGAAAACATTTTTTTTAAAGTAAAGTAATATTTTTGCGTTTTTGTAAACGATGTAGAGAAAAAAAATATTGTGTAGGTTAAAAATTAAAAATCTATATTGAGATTTTGAAGAATGTACGCATTTTGATTATCTCTAAACTAGAATGTTTTTTTAAAGGTTTATCTCACGCATCTTGATACAAGTGATAGCACTTTTTGGCATTTATTACATTGTTACGGATTTCCTATCTGTCTGGTTCGTTTATTGTATAGTGGGGTGTATGGTGTGAGAGAAACACAATCAGCAGACATCAATAGAAAAACAGCGACGACTTTTATTTACACGAAGACAATATATCACAAAGACGAGAACTATTTACAGCCGATTCGAACATACAGGACAACACACAGCAGTACTCTACAGCAGACAGTAGCCCATTCGAAGAAATCCGGTTGTGGCAATATCGACAGCACACAAAACAGTCAGACAGGATTCAAAAGGAAAAGGGATAATCAGAGCTTTGCTCTACGGTCTATCCAGACGATTGAAATTTCCGTTGTCTCTTCTCGCTTTAGTTACCAACTATCTACTTCAATTCGTGACTACTCTGTTCACGAAGACACAACAAAATGGGCTACGATACAAGACACGACGATGCAAGGATACGGCACACATCAGTTTAGTACTCCGTCGTTGCTTCGATATTCTGTCGGTGACTCATGATTCTTGAGTACTCAGTTTGCGTCAACCACTCACCAGTACTCCTCAGCTGACCACCCAGTAATAGTAATGTGTTGGATTATTGAGGCACCTAGCCCCGAAGGGGCTTATCCTCAGTAGTGATAAATAGACGTTAAACCTAGCGGTCAGTAAAATGCAGTGATACTCTTCGAAGAGAACGGCAGATGTGAGCTGACCACCCAGTGTGAAAGTGCTGGCCTTTTATAGTTCCCTGGAGGAGGGGCTAGAAGCTTCTGGACCAATCAGGATATATCTGGGCATATCTCAGTTCTTAATGGACGGATCGAGAAAACTCTAGTTGTTTCGGATACTATCCATTTTGTCGCCATATTCGTGGCCAAGTCACCAAATGGTCCCCAAGTTTGTTGCCAAGCTCTAGGATCTCTGATGCGACACCCGCGCGCAATCCAATACTGATGACTGTCTTTCTTACGACGACATTATTTTGCTGGGAAAGCAAAATTACAATTTCGTAACAATAAACAAAATTAAATTTCAATTTAAATATGAACTAATTTCTCGGTGTTCCAACCAGAGACCCTACAAACGTCCACTCCTACGGGCGTCAACCACTATTCCCCGTAATTGTTCCTATCTCTTCAATACAATTTCTTTCAGCGGCGAGGCCGTAACAACTACATGGAGGCTATAGGCATAGGCAGATTAGGCCTTTCTTTATAAGGACACATAATTCCAAAAGAGAATGAGGAAGGTGATTGAAATTTGTCCTGCCATCTATTGTGTAAGAAAATTATAGCTTTTCATTATAGTGATATTGCTAGTGTGCGTTCAATATTGATTGAAATCGGTCTTGGAACATGTCTATCTGTCTATCCTTTTTTATCAGAATTATAGATGTGTATCAGACTTTATTCAAAATCCAATTATTTGACAGTTTATTAGTGTATGCGAATGAAATAATAGTACCATACTCGTAGATAAATGAATGAAATTCGGAATGCATGTTATGATCAAAAATGTGTATTTACGTCCATCATATTTTGGAACCAAACGTTGAATGAAAAAGATTCAAAACAGATACTGGATATTTTTACGCTATGAATGTTACTTACCCTATCAGCAAATTTAGAACATCAAAAAAAAACATCGTAGGAATATCGTTCAATTATTGGGCTAATAGTGTATAATAATCCACAATCAGTAATCCAGCATTGAGCTAATGTTACCTTTCTTATAATACGGCTTCTTCAACAGGGTGAGTGATAAATGATGAAGAGAAAACAACTCCTGTGTTCGGATGTAACTGACCTTTACATTGTCCGAGCTACGAAGGGCTATTCAGATTTATAATTACCCTTCAATAATAAATTTATGGATAAACTAAATAAAAATGGGATAGTGTGATGTGAAGATGCAGATCTGTAAAAAGTAAGGTTACTTTTAATCAGGAGTTGCATTGACTTGTTTCAATTAATTTTTCAAAACCACGTGGTATGTTATGCACTGGTGATTGATATTCAAAATCGTTCAGACCCCTAAGAAAAAATAACTTCATCAATATTTGCTTTATATTAATGACTACAGAAGTTCCATATAATATTATTTTTTTTAGAGTCCGAAGGTTTGATTTTTAGAATTGCCTCGGAAAATGATGAAATGCCATTATGCCATTCTCGTTTGCAAGAATGGCATAAGCAGAAGCATTTCTATATCATCTAGAGCGTTTTTTATCCATTAAATTGTATGGTCTCTCGCACACTAAACAAGTCAATGATGTTTAATGTGGATAATATTGGAACAACCCGTATACATCTTCAATCTTACATCCTGTGCTCTTAATAAGTTTGTTTTATTGGAAAAGGTATTGAAAAATTGTTTGTAACAGGGCAATAAACTGTTTCAGGAACCTGTAGGGAATGTTTGGATAATTCTGATTAGTAATTTCAGGAAAAACTACTATGCTATTGCATTCTATGGCTCCTATTCCATTTTATTTCCTTGTATTTAACATGGGCAGTTTTTTTTCGTATAATTTGTGCAACACATATAGATTTTGTTATTAAAATGGGTTCTTTAAAGATTCAGTAACCTTCTGGTTTGACGCCTGTCAGATTATTGAAGAAAAGTATTACCCTAACGTTTAATCATAAGATGCTATCTTTGCCTTAATTTAGAGCTATAATATTTAACCAATCTTTATGTCAGAAACTGTTCATACTCCTATTTGATGCGTTCATATCAGATGGAATTTTTCCACATTTAATCGCTATTAAAACTAATTGTTAAGTTTAAAACTTTAACTGAATTGTGTACGTATATGAGAAATTCGATGTTAAATTCCTTCTGCTGGTTTTATTAAGAAATATTAAAGTTCATAATTCCGCATTAAGTAAGTAAATACAAAATACTTGCATGATTACTCTATGCATTAAATATATATTCATTACTGTAATTAGTCTATTTTTGAGATGGCATAATTTAATAGGTACTTCATATTATATACATTATGTAAATTATTAGTTCAAATATTAAGCCTGTTACGATAATTGTTGTATGAATATTAATCACATACTTTATTTTAATTTTATGACTGTTTCTCATTTTGCAACAAAATAATCGTCAGTCACGAATGTTTTGATGCCACTGAATTAGCCGAAGCATCAGAAAGGTTTATTTTTTGTATCAAGATATGTTTATTTCTGTCTTATTCATTCATTTATGACTTTTGTTTTCAGATTTTCAGATCCATAAAGACTGCTTTTTAAACTCCAGATTTAACAGCGAAACATGGATTCTAAAAACAGAACGACTTGTTATTTTGATGGGTCTGGTCAAAATGATGAAAGATTTTAAATATTAACTGTTAATATATGTTTAATGTTCACTTCTTTTAAAGTACTTTTCCGTTATACGGACACAAGATATCGCCAATGTGAGCCAAACACGTGTTAAGTCGCCTAGGGAAGCGAATGAAAAAACAGATGTCGCCAATGTGAACAAAACGCGAGTAAAATCGCGTGTAACTATAGAAAATTTGACATGATTTTGCATTTTTGACGATTTTTCACTTTTCTCAATTAACGATTACTTGGGGACTATTTGGCGATTTTTTCGTTGCTCCCGTTTAACAGAAAAGTACCCTTTTAACTAATATTAAGCGAATAGCTCTAATACACTTTTTAGAAAATTGTTCACTTACAGTCATAAAATTTTTATTCATATGAAATAGGATATGATAATTTAAATATTTTTAACAATATATTAAACGAAATGCACTAAAGAATAAAAATACAATTTAAATTTTCAAATTCTTCATGAGTTTAATTTATTTCTCTAACTTTTATATTGTTATTTCGTATAGATGAATTTTAAGTATTCTTTTGTTATTTAATATTTAAAAAATATTAGCTAATGGTTTTATTTATACATTATATATTTATTTACACATTTATACATATACATATAAATGTATGAATAAAATATACTATACATGCATATTTTATTTCGCAGATTTATTAGTAAAAATTAGCTTTTATTCGTAAGAAATTAAAATCTTAAATGTATATATACATTTATTTTAATGCACTATAAATTAATGAATTCATTTTAATATATTCGCACAATTTTTCAAAAATTATGACGCTTTGAGATTTTTAAAAACATGTAAAATAGATAAAAAGTATGCTTCATGTCGAAAAGATTAAAAAAAAAAAATATGTGATTAAAAGCAGACTTTTGCATAGATTTTTTACTACTCATTTTTTCCCAACTATTCCTTTTATCGAATAAGTTATATTTTAATGCAATTTCATTTGCATATATTTAGGAAAACTAAATGTTGCATGAATACAATGGAAAAACATGTTTTAGTCTAATTTCGCTAATTTGGACACACATTTAAATGAGTTAATTTTTGATTTTTGATCTCTGTCCAAAAACATTATGACATATAGTTTTAATTATACAACATTGATTTCTGCTTTAAACATAATTAGTGTTTTTACATTTTCGCATACATAATATCGAGAAAGTATATTAATCATCAAAAAATTCGAACTTGTGATTTTGACGTATCTTTACGATTTAGACCTTCCTGAGTTCAAAAAGCACAATTTCGGAAAATGTCAGTCTGTCTGTTGGTTTAAGACAAGGAGAACTCAAAAAGTGTTTGAACTACACGATTGAAATTTGTTGTACGATCTTTAAACACGATTTCTAAAAAAATCTTCAAGAATTTCTATGAAATCGTGAGTACATTCTCTTTAGAGGAAGTCCGTCTGTCCTGTTGTTCAGTTATAAGTTAACACAATAACCAAATAGATTAAATTCGATTTAATAGATATAACATCTATTGTGTAAACATCTATCAAACTTTGAGGCATGTCGAACTACGGGTTAACAGCATGTTACCATGTACTAACAGAAACAAGTAAAAGCAGTAATTCAAAAACACTACAACTTAAATGTATTCAATTAAGCATGGGATTTTGTGCAGTTTTCTATCAAATATTTGTTTCGATCGATTGAGAAATGTGTCTCAGGTACAAATTCGGTTTTTGGATACTATTAATAACATCCCAAACATTAATCGTCAAATACCCGTCAAGGCAAACATTCTGTAAAAATGCTGAATTCAAGCCAAAAATTTATATCTCGTAATTATTGAACGACTTTGTCGTGTAAGCCATTCTATATCATGGCAAATTTATTAGAGAGTATGCTAGAGAGTTTGTGGGAGACCTCTCCACTGCTGGTTTTATTTAGTGAGCAAACATATAAAGACAAATCAGTTTTATTTTTAATTTTATTGTTATTGAATTCCACATACATAATTGTCAGCAGACATACTCTTTTTGTTTAGTATTTATGAATAAAGTTGAAATCTGGTTTTGTAAATTCGTAGCAAAATATTCCCATGCAAGTATTTTTAAATTTGTAATGACCTATAAGCATAAGTACAAGGGGTGTTCAAATGAAAAGGTACAAAACGGCACTGTGAGTATAACTGAAAATTTTATTCAAAATATACATCATAGGCCTGAGTACAACAATCTCATTGATTAACGAGCCGAATAATTTCTAGTTCCCAGAATTCCTATGACCGTGCCAAGATCAAGTTCTTCACAGCAATTCTTCCTTGCGATCGCGATCCAAGTTGAAACGCTTCCCTTCCAGATATTTTTTCAGGGAACCAAATGCATGAAGATCGCAAGATGACATGTTTAGGCTGTAAGGTGGATGGTAGAGCTGCTCCCATTTGAACTTGGCCAATTCTGCGTTGTGACTCTATAGACGTGTGGACGCACGTTATCATGGAGCAGAACCACACCTTCTGTGAGCAGCCCCGGTCTTTTATTTTTGTTTTCTTGAGGGATCTATGTAGTCTACGGAGTATCTCATAGTACGTATTGGATTTAATGGTTCTTCTGTGCTCGAGGAATTCAAAAAGTAGTGTATTTCCACGTGAATAAGACAGCGATCTTTGTAAGAGCCTTTGCTCCCTCCGGCGCATGTTCCAATCTACGCGGTGACTCCAATCACTTCCTTAGATGCCTTGCTACGATCTTTCATAGCGGAATAGGCAAATATGTTAACGGTTCTGTTGTTATCCCGTTTCGTACCTTTTCATTTGAACATCCCTTTATATGAGGTAGAGTTAAATATATATATATCTTTTCACCAAAACTCCTACTGACCAAAGTGGTAAAAGTAACTAAAACTAAACGCAACTACTAAAAGTAACAAAGTAACTAAAAGAATAATACCAAAGAAATTCTTCAACGATGTATGATTATGTAAGTATTCCCACCCACCCCACCACATTATCGAACTTCATTTTCTTCCGTCTATTTATTCATATATAAAAAAAGATAGTAATAAAGAATTCTGTGCGATATTGCTACTAAGAATTGTTTAGAAACTCAATTTTATATCAATTTTTTTATAAATATTCTCACTGTACCTAGCAGGAATTGGTTTTTATAGTTTATAAAAGGTTTTGATATGGCACACAAAGATTTTACTCATGTTTCACAAACATAAAAATTAAAAAAATAAGTGCATAGTTGCATTCGCAAAGTCCAAAATAATTTGCAACATTAAAACCCTGAAATATTGATTTTATCTTATTAGCTTTAATTTAGGTAAATTAATTACTTTAGTTCTTTATTAATTTAATAAAAAAATTACGAAGAGCAAATTGAAACTGTACTGAAAATAACCATGATTGCCTTGAATTATATTTAAAAAATTATTTGTGAAATAATATTAAAAAATATGGCATTTAGGATAGACTGGCATTATTATTAAAAATCGCTTAAAATAAATTCGATGGCGACATCTGCAGCTGCCTCAAAGACACAACGGATGCTCTCTTCGAAAAATTACTTTTGCAAAACACAAAAATATTTAGTTATCATTTCCGAGCTAATCTGGTAAAAAAAACAAAAAAAAAACAAACCCGGATAAGCTATAGTTTAATTTCAGTTTTGATTGTGTTTCTAAAGCAGATAGTACAAAATATATAAAATATATTTTGTACCGCCATACATAATAAAGCGCAAAAAATCATAAATAGTCACGTACAAAAAATCATACGTAATTATTTACTATCATGTACAATCCATTATACAATCCACAATCCATTATCCATTGTACAATACAGAATCATTTACTATAATGTACAAATCCTCATACACAATCATGTACCGTGATGTACAAACTATTATGCCTAATCATCAACCATCATGTACAAACCCTCGTACACAATCATGTACCAAGATGCACAAACCATCATACATAATAATGTATTATCATGTACAAAACCTCATACACAATCATGTACAAAAGCTCATACACAATCATGTACAAAAGCTCATACACAATCATGTACCATGATATAAAATCTATCATACATAATCATCTGCCATCTAGTACAAAACCCATATACAACTATGTACCATGATGTACTAACCATCATACATAATCATGTACCATCATGCACAAACATATACAGAATATTCAGTTTATGTTTGTATATTTACAAAATTCTAGAATACAGAATAGCATTGTAGCGTTTTTATACAAAAATACAGAATTGCTTTGGAGTGAGAAAAATATCAGAAAACACTAAATGAAATTAATGCGCTTGTAAACTGTTCAATTTAGTATCAACATCTAATAAAAATATTTATTAGATGTTGTAATAAAAATATTCATTTCACCATATTCTGAAAAGAGTCTTATAAATAAAATCAGCTCATTTGCATTTGAATATATGCCATTTCACTGAAATGCTTTTTCAAAGTTTATTTCTTTGAAAATTAAACATTCATTTTATTGGAAAATTTAAGATTGTTCATTTATCTTAGTTTTAGGATAAATGACCTTTATACAAAATACCGCTACCAAGCAGAAATGTCATTTGATTTGAATTTAAAACGAATAAAAATAAGAGATACAATACACTTTATTTATCCAAATACATTGAAATTAATATGCACCATCCTGGAAGTGGACAGGTTCATAAATTAAACCAGCTTGCAAGTTATGACTTTCTGAGAATAAAGAAACTGTAAATATGAGTTCGTTTTATGCGAGAGACTGCATTGCCAGTAAATTTATAAAAATACGAAATGCAATATATTTTGAAAAGTTACGCAGTCTTCTGTATTTATTGAAACGCTGTTTAAATGTGCTTGTTTAGAAACTAAATTTATGTGATTTCATAAATATGGATTAGAAAAGACGATGTTGATTAAATCAAACGGTTTGCGGGAAAAACAAAAGATAACTCTGATTTTTGAAGCTTTGTTAAACCTTAAAAAATTCTTGGAAACATAAATTTTAAAGCTGTGTGAACAGCTTTTTCGATGAAATTCTTTAACTTTTCTTACATATTATGAGCACATATTTTATGAAATATTTATATTTTACAAATGTGTCATCAATTTGTTTTAAATTCTAACTTTCATAGTAACAGTAGCAATGCTCAGAAAAAACTTGGATTTGTTCTAATATGATCAAGACTACTTAGGAATTTTATCTACATATATAAATGTGTCAAAAGTAACCAAAAGAGAGCATTGAAAATGGTTTATATTCAGCTATCTATAAGATTCCAGGAAAATTTTTCGTTATGCCGGTGCAAGATGTCGTCAATATGAACCAAACACTTGTTGAGTCGCCAAGAAAAGCGAATGACATAATAAACAAAAGACATAATAAATGACATAATAAACGTGTGAATGACATAAATGACATAATTACGTGAATGACATAATAAACGTGCTTTGTTCACATTTTTGACACAAATGTGAACAAAACACGAACAAAGTCGCCAAGTACGGGTGCTGTAAAAACGTGCTTGAACGTGAAATTTGACGTAATTTTGCATTTTTGGGGACTTTTTACTTTTTTGACTAACGATTATTTGGCGACATTTTCGCGGTTTTTTTTTGTTGCTTCCGTAAAACGGAAAAGTACCGATTCCACTAAATTCACGCTTACGCACAAGGAAAATTTCGCATGCGCTGAAAAAGTGAACAATAGTAGTTCTGTTTTGATGGGAGAAGTACTTGATATTGTACAGTTTTGCAAGTGCGTGGTCCTATTGAATTGATTGTTGCTAGTTGAATGTATATCTTACTTAACATGTATTACTAATACAAGGTTAGTAATAAAACATTTGGCTGAAAATGTGTTCTTCACTTGATACAGCAAGTATGCTATCGTTGTCAGGTAAAACATCAATTATTGAATTTTTTTTTTTGAAAAATAGTGAATTAACAACTATTGCATTGAGAAAGTTTCGAACAGAGACATGACTGAATGCCTCCCAAAAAACTATTTTCTTCGAGTGGAATGAAGAATTTCGTGGGACATTTTGCCGAAATGGAGAGAAGAATAGAAGTAGTTGTGTGAAGTTGGATGAATAATGAGGATTCTGGAATCGTCGATTCTCTGTATTCTGTAAGAAATCTTTGATATATATCCTAGCGGATACAAGCCTTTCACTGGCTATTACAGATGGTGACGATGATGTTGTACCCATATTTCCTCGTAAAGGGATGTAGTAGCTTCTGATGGTAAAGAACTCTGAGCACCCAGAAGGTAGAAGTATGACTTCTAACACAAATGATGATGACTCACACAATCTCTTGCACAGCCCCTTTTTAGTGGGGGGTACATTCACACGCTTCACAGAATAGAATGAGAAGATGAAAAACAACCAAGCCCGAACCGGAACGCCCAGATCACGATATCCCTATGCTAGGGCGTAGGCACCAGCTGTTGTTGGTAGACATAAATAAAAGTATAAATATTGCTACATGGGCGCTGATGAGGATCTTGAAATCGTTGATTCTCCGTACTCTGCAATAAAATTTTGATCTATTTCTGAGCAAGATAAAAAATACTTTACCAGCTGGTAGATATAGATGATAGACTAAATATTACTACATGGGAGCTAGTATAGATGGATTTTAATCCACAAGCGTTGGTGAATGTTATGTGGAAGTCCATTTTTCATTTCATGATGATGTTAATATCCAAAGCACATTGTATCTGTATCACGTTGAATCCTCCTGAGTGCCTGGTTAAGGTATCACATTCTCCTCATTGGATTGGTATGGTTTTATCGTCTTTTTCATTCTGGAAAATTTTGTAAGTATTCTAATAGTTCTAATAATTTTTTTAGTATTCTAGTAATTCGTCTCCGTTAATTTCAATTCCTTCGAAGCATTTGGTTCTTAAAAGTCGCTTTTAACCAGATGAAAAAAATCAAACTTTCAGGAGGATAAAGCTCCATCCCACGAATTTTTCATTACCTTAAAGTTTCTTCAGCGGGTAATCTGGTTATACATCAAATGGATTTTCACGAATTATTAATATTTAAAAGAATACTGCTAACTCATCTAAGAACTGCTTAGAAAATTAGTTTTAGCTGCCTTATTCTTTTATTCACATTATTCGTTTGCTATAATTAGCAGGAATGTTGGGACTAATTGAGAAAAGTTTCTTCCTTTCGTTGTGCAGTTAGAAACACATTGGATCTTAACAGTGAAATTGGGTTTCTCCCAAATTTCCCTTTTTAATAACTGAAATATTTTCTTCTTTCCTTTGTCATAAAGGCTGAAAGATGTTGAAGGAATTTATGAAATTAAGAAATCGGACAAGTCTATGCAACAAATGGCTGAATAGCCACAAAATTTATAAAATTCGATGAAACCACATTATAAAAAGTAAAAAAAAAAAAAAAGACAAAACACATACACACGAAAAGCTTAACATCATTTTCCTCATGTTTTTCAGTCATATGCGACTTTTCACAAGTTTTTTTTTAAAGCAAGTCTCAATAAGTTTTACGTTGAAAGATACAGTTAAATAAATGATACTGTATTTTGTGCACAACTTACATGATGGAACAAAGTATTTTTAAAAAAAAAAATATACCTATTTAAAATAAATTAGTGGCCCAAGAATTTTTTTAAAAAATAATTTCTTGTTTAATATATTTACTTTATTATTTAATTTAATATATTAGCCTAATATTTAATATATTGATGTAATATATTAGTTAACTTTATTAACTATTATTTTATTTATTATATTACTTATTATTAATTATTATAACAATTTATATATTAATTTTATTACTGACCTACCGCATAGTTTACATCTTGGCTATATGTTTAAGGATTACTATATGATAAAAGATATTTAAATCTTTAGCTCGAAATCTTGGAGGATGATGATGTTTCAGATTTGTTTCATTTGTAGTTATTTTAGCATTATAATTTACTCTTAATTATACAGCAAAAATATTTTGCGTGCAAAAAACAATGGCGTAACAAACAAAAACTATGAAAATATGCTGAAAAATATGTTTACAATTTATTAAAAGCAAAATAATAAATTTACTGAAATCAAACTGTTATTATTGAAAAGTTTATTTCTTTGAATTTTAAAGTGGAATAAAAATTGCTTTTGGTCAATAACACATTCCAATTTCTGTGGAGGAAGCTTTAGCATTTAGGTTAATTTTTAATTAAAAATTCAATTTAAATATCAAAAATTTTCCTTAACGGGCATCTATTGTCCAGAAAGTAGAGCATTACTGCTTTAGGTCCGTAGTTCATTCCCATTGAACGCTTTAAGCAATATTTCTTCTTGAATAATGGAATTTACTTAGAATGCCTGCTTGTAAGCATTATTATTTTAAAAATTTTGATACTACAATAAATTCCCGAGTATCCGGCCTAATGTTGTCGAAGGGCAAGACGGATAACAACAAAAAAAAAAGTCGGATAGGTCGGAGCTCTAAGAATTAATTTGTTTTTAGATCATTACCAGAAGACATATTTTTTATTTCACAACACTCTGTTATAATATGTATTTTTCCATTTATTATTGATAACTAAGCCTTCCATTTATCTCAAGCCATGTAGAAATTGAAAGCGAATAATAGAAGCAGTGTCCTTCGATTCAGAATAGAAGGCTCTGCAGTGGTAGTTTATATAATGCACTGCATGTTTCAAAAATTCTTTAGAGAAAAAGTAAATTAAAAGATAATTATTTTTCATTATTCAACATAAATTCTGTAATGTCTAGTTTAATTCCAAGAAATATAAAGAAAACATTAACGTACATCAACGATCTAATTCTCAAGAAAATGGATTCAAACTAATTTTATTTTTTACAGATAAATGATTACCCAGATGCGAAAAGATAACCATAAGATAACCAAAACTTATCTTTTGAGAAAATTCTTAATAGATGAGAATGAACAACAACTAGAACGCTGCTCTTTTCCTGTCACAACTTACATTTTGCACACGACACGTAGGAGGATCATGGTTCCAATGCCAAGGTGGAAATGTTGCCAATGCAACGCCTTACCCTTCTCATTTAATTAAGTTAAGAGAAAACTAGGCTGGGTAGTACAGAAGTCCGGTAGTCGGGAGTGTAGTGCATCATCGGATTTATTGCTACCGTTAAGAACGAAAATCCGAAACGAAGACATTGTATTATTTTTCTTTTGAATCTTAATTTTTGCTATAGCCCCTATTAAGTTTACAGTTTTATTATGCTTATAAATAGAAATGTGTGTATTTTTTACCTGTGAAAAAATTGAGATTTGGGTGGGATTTATTCTTATCCTTCATATGTACTTTGTTATCAAATAGAAAAATAAATATGTTTGCCAATTTTTATGAATAATAGCACTTATTGTTGGAGTGAAGAATATGCAGTATGGGACGCTTTTATTGTCTATTATGTCTCAACTATTAAATACTGCTTCAAATTTGGCATGGTTACAGTACCTTGTTCTGAAGTATATTATATTTTACTTCATCTGATAACTTAATTAAGAACAATTAAGTGTTCTAACACGTACATATCGAGTAAAGACAGAATGGATCGATTTTTAAACTATTCTGATAGATTCATTTACCATGCTAATGATGCATAAAACATATCAGCCCGAATGCTTGATGGCTCAGTTTCTCTGTGTGTCTCAACAGAGGTAATGACCGCTAATTCCAAGTTCCAATGGTCATATCCTTTGAAAGTGGGTGAATCCCATTGTGATTCTGAATGTGTAATCAGAGATTAGAGATTGAATTTCCTCGCAATTGCTGACACTATAACGTCGGTCGATGAAACAGGAATCCAGAATTGACAGACAGTTCTCCGTCTTCTGATTTTCACGAGTTCTCAGCTGCAACCTCGAATTAAATTCACTGGAACCAATTTAGTGCAGTATATTAACGGAAATATGTTGTTCGTAAGCATTAAACGTTGTCGTTGTTTATTGGACAAATGCACTTGTTGAATTAATGTGGTTATTATCGTATGATTTAGTAAATTCGTTTTAATAGGAAATTTGTATTCGCTGTTTGGCTATATCAAGAACTTTTGTTCAGCCTTTTGAAATAATAAAACCACTTATTTCATCAGGCAAAAGATATATTGAATTTTATGGCAAAGATATAATAAATGGCTTGCTTCGTTTGTGAAGGACAGCGATACAATCATGATATTTTTGTTTTCTGGCATATGGATGAATGTACTGTCATCTTATGTTATAGTTGTTGTTCATTTCATAAATGTACTTATTGAGGTAGTTGTCATATGATTTTGTTAATTCGTTTTGATAGGAAACGTGTATTGGGTACTTGGTTGTATCGTTAATTTTTGTCAGCCTTGTTAAAGAAAAACAACATCGTCTTTCACCATGGAAATAAAACGTCTAATTTTTTGACAAAGATCTGATAAATGATTTGCTTCGTTTGGGAAGGAAGGAGATGCAATCATGATATTTTATGACATTTTTGCTGTGCAATATACAGAAGAAAGTATTGCAATCTTCAAAAAATTTGGACTCTACATTTTAAAACATTTTATCGTTTCAGTGTTACGTAACTTAAAAAACTTTTTTTTTTGAATTATGACTACATATTTGTGAACGTGATAACACGAAAGATGGTAGTTAAATGGATAAAATTTGGTCTAACACCAAATTTTTAGATTAATATTAAATTTTGAACGAAATCAAGTAATTAGAAGTCTGTCTATCCATCTGTCCGAACATGAATAAACCCAATAACTCAAAATGAAAAGAGCCAAAATGGAAAAAAATTGGCATACAAATTTTATATCTAAAGGGTAGATATGTATCAAATTAAGAACCAAATTTGTTTAGAGTCTATCTGTTGGCTTTTACTTTCACAAACATGCAAATGATATAACTTAAAAATTCAATGACCTAAATATACAGTGGGTAAAAAAAGTCTCCGTACGCAGATACGAATGCAAATCAAAGCTTAATTTGTCACACAAAATTCATAATGATAAAAATGAAAACTTAAAAATGAGTTAAAACTAATGTTATTTAATATTTATTCACATTAAAAGGATGATAATACTGACAAAATTAAATAATAAATCTTAAAAACTCAAAAAATGCCGTAAACATGGAACAAAAAAGTCTCCGTACGGTGCCCTAGCACACGAAAAAAGTTTACAAAAATGCAAAATATATTTAACAAATATGCATTTAATGATCAGTGGGCCCTCCTTTGGCCTTTATCACCTCTTTTAGACGTTGAGGCATTACCCCTACAAGTTTTTTTGTTGTTTCTGGAGAAATATTACACCAAATACTACTAATGGCACTTTTGAGCTTAACTTTGTCTTTTATGTCATATTTTTTAAGTTGTCGGCCAATTTCTTCCCACAAATGTTCAATGGGGTTTAATTCGGGTGACTGGGGAGGGCTATGAAGTTGTTGTTTAACATGGTAAAGGCACCATCTTAAAGGCAAATCTTAGAGGTGTGTTTAGGATCGTTGTCCTGCTGAAAAGTAAATCCAGTTCCAAGAGATAGTTTCTCTGCACTGGATAACACATTTTGTTTAAGAATATCCAGATATCCATATCGATCCATATTTCCCTCGATGAACTGCAAATTTCCTACTCCAGAAGCACTCATACACCCCCACACCATAACACCGCCACCACTGTGCTCCACAGTTCCGCATAAATTCTTAGTTAGCATTTGTTCGTTTGGTTTTCTCCACACCATAACTCGGCCATCTGACCCATGAATGTTAAATTTTGATTCATCGCTAAAAAGAATGGATTCCCAAAAAGATAATGGCTTGCTTACATGCTTCTTTGCAAACTCGAGCCGCTTTTTTCCTGTTGTACAAACTTATATAGGGTTTCTTCCGGGCCGCACGTCCATGATAACCACTTTTTTTAAACATTTCTCACGGTTTGAGTTGAGACTTTAATGTTGTAACCAACCATTAAATGAGCTGCCAACTTCGGTGCACTAATTCATGGATTTTCAAGAACTTGGCGTAAGATGTTTCTTTTATGCACGCGATTTAATTTTGACGGACTACCGGATCGATCTCTATCCTCAAGTGAATGAAGTTTACGATGTCTTTCAATGATATATTGCACAGTAGACTTCGATTTTTTAATCCTTTCACTAATCCTTTTCATGGATAATCCATCATTTCGCAATTTAATCACTAATTCCCGAAAAGCTCTGGAAACTTCCATTTTGAGACTATCAAGAACAAATTTAAACTCAACAACTGTCAAAATATTGTTTTCTTATCAGTGATTAACTTTCTGACGTCAAAATTTACTGCGGGCCTGTTTTAAACACTTCAGAAAGAATTTGCATAAAGCGTACGGAAACTTTTTTTGCACTGCAATTTTCAATTTACCTTAGATATTGCAAATAATATGCTTTTCTTGTTTTTTAAAAATGAAAATTTACAAAAATCTCATTCTATAGACTTATACTAAACATATATAGACAGTATTTAAAGAAAAAATGCAATACTTTACAAATTATGCTCATTTATTCTTAAATTTAGTGACCGTACGGAAACTTTTTTTACCCACTGTATATATTTAAACATTTTTTTTATTATCATTTTATTTTATAAATTTTTTTACTAATCAAAATAATGGGGATAATTATAATCATTCTAAAAATTGTATTACTTAAAATTTATGATGCTATGAATATCCTATAGTTTGCATTACTATAAAATTTTCATAAATAAAAGTATTAATAAAATGAGATATTTATTGATATGAATTCGGCTAAACCAAAAGAAGAAATTTGCACTCGGTTTTTTTTTTAAAAAAATGTTTTCTCCGTTTGTATTCCATTTCGTAAAATTTAATGGCGATTTTTAAAAAAAATTGAAGAAAGACACATTTCAATTAATTCTAGGAACGTCATTTTATTGAAAATGAAAGAAGAAACTTTTATAATTTGCATTCGCTTTCGACTTAAAAATAAGTAATAGTAACAAATGCACCTCAATTTTCAAGTTTATATAACTTAAACAAAAATAAAGCAAAGCAAAGTTTTTTGTATATATGACTTTATAATTAAAATGCAAAGGAAAGAAAAAAAACAGACGTAAGTAAATTGAAATCATGACGTAAACATTTTGAAAACAAATGAAACACAACCATAGTAGTTTAATTTTAACGTTTACGAAACGTTCGCCGTTTAATATTACGATAAATGTTATTGTTTTGGACTTTTTAATTTTCCATATGGAAAATATGTAAAGAAATTGTCATCAATTAAAAATTTAACTAATAACATTCTAATAAATATGGATTTAACAGATTCTCCTACACATTCTACTACAAAATCTTACCGTATTTAAATACGCAATAAAACAATATCCAGTTGTGATATAACTATAGGAATTGTTTGAAAGATTTATAAACTCATCTTCCTATTTTCTTTTTCTTTATTTATAATTAATGTTTTTTCGGCTGCTTTAATAAAAAAAATTTTTATTGTAGAGAAATTCGATTTTTTTTGTTACATTTGAAGCAGTTTTTATAATAAATTGTATATTGCCAACAACTTTTTTAAAAAATGGAAGAATGTCAGTTACTTTGATTTGTTATTCCTGCTAAACAAATGTTTCCTTTTTTTCTGTATACTCTTCATTTTATTATCTTTTTGATTCAACATCTGCTTTTTTACGATATATTAAACACACCCGCTAAAGCCAGATGATATGTATGCGGTATTGCTAAATGCATACAAAACATCCCTTTTCTTTTCATGCTCAAAGACAAAAAAGCGGGAAGATTTAATGTCATGTCTCGAGTATCTAGATAGTAAATTATCAAGAAGCTGCACCTTACAAGGCGCATGAAGTCGTCAACCAGTCGTAAATCACGCGCCTCCTTTGAAAATGATACAAACGCATCTTTTCCCCTTATTTACGACTGGAACTGGTTAAAAATGATTTACGACTCATTTTGCCATCATTTTGATAGAATTTATTTCCACATTTCATTTGAAGATTCTTTTTTCTTTCTTCTAATAACAGAATTCGTAAACGGTGATTCATGTTTTTAATTCTGCATACTTGAAATCTGCATAGAGAAGTTACAGCAACCGAAAAAAGCTCGACGCTTAAAATTTTGATAATTATTTATATTTCTTTCGGAATTTTTTAATTTTTCTTACACAAATTTGCAAAGAAAAATTATTGCAACCGACAAAAAGTTCGACGTTTAATATTATGATAAATATTGATGTTTTGGAACTTTTTAATTTTTCATATGGAAAATGAGTAAAGAAATTATTGTCATCGATTAAAAACTTAACTAATAACATTCTAATAACATGGATTTAACATATCCTTCTGTACTTATAAAAAAAAATCTTCCATCTTTTTTTTTATAAAAAAAAGAAAATTTTTGCATGTTTAAAAACGCTATAAAACAATACCCAGATGCACTAAAACTATACGAATTGTTTGAAAGTCTCATATTTCTATTTTCTTTTTCTTTATTTATAATTAATCATTTTTAACTCCTTCTGCCATCATTATGTTCGAATTTATTCAATTATTTTGCGATTTTGATTAATACCAATTATAAAACACAAATGAAGATAGTCTTTCTTTTCCGGATATGAAATCTACTCAAACTTGCAACGACAGAAAAACCTCGATATTTAGCTTTTTGAAAAATATCTATATTTAACTGTTTACAAAATTTACAAAAATAAATTACTGCGCACAAACAACTCTAATATTAATCTTGTGAAAAATAACATTTCATACAGTCTATGATTATCAGTAATCATTTTTATATATTAATCTTCTCTTGTGTATGTGTATAATCAAACAAAAACCCAAAATGATAAAAAGTTGTTAAACGTTGGGTAGTGTAAATAAATACAAATATTGCAAAATCATTTGAAAAAATGCCTTTTTTTTATTTTGAAATGAGTTTGAAAAATCTTTTAAATTTTTAAACAAAAACAATAAAAAAAAAGTAACTGATTTTATTTTTGTTTCCTGAATCAAATTTATGATTCAATTAATGATAATAAAAAAGAAAATTTGCACTACATTTTTTTTTTAAATCTATTACCCAAAACTTATACAGCAAGGAAATTTCTTGAATTCAAATGTCTTCCGATGAAATTGATCCGAGATTGATGGAAACTGCAATAAAGTCGTTGTATCGAATTGTTGATCTGTAAGATATACATACCTGTAACATAGACTTTTTTCACCAAAAAACACTATTATAATGAATTATCAGACAGCAACCTCTAAGAAAAAAAAGTTCCTAAATTGTGACGAAATATTTAAAATTATTAAATTAAGAAATAAAAATGTAAGACATGTTTGCGAGAGATTTTTAAAACCATTTCAAAAAGCGTATAATTTAAGAAAGGAACAGTATATGAAAAAGAAACTGCAATTATTAATTTTTTTTATATGGAAGAAGTTTAAAGACTGTCTTTCAAAAATATTCCAATTTATTTTAAAATATATGCATATTAATATTAGTTTTAAGCTGTCCAATGTTTTGGGATTCTTTCAAACTATATCTATATCTTCTATCTATATCTATATCTTCTATCTATATCTATATCTATATCTATACTTATAATAAAGCTCAATGTGTGTGTGTGTGTGTGTTGGCGCTCTACAGGCCAGACCGTTGGACCTAC
>JAPMOQ010030499.1:0-31342 GCA_026543055.1 Argiope trifasciata | reverse complement strand
TTATTCTTATATTCATATTATTATTTTTAATCATTTAACATTATATATTATTCAGATTATTATTCTTAATATATTAATATATATATAACCATATTATTATTTATGTTATTCATAAAAATATTCGTTGTTTCTAATTAACATCTCTCTCCCAGCCTGACAAGTTTTAAAATTTTTCTGTTCTGTTTCCCAATATTTTGATATGAACTAAGCAGAATGTTTCTGATAAACTATTTAAACAAATTTAAAAGATCAAATATTTCTCTTTCCTTAAAAAATTACAAACACATTATTTAAATAAGAAAAATAAAGCAGAAATAGAAAATAAATTTGAAAAATAAAAAAGCTATAAAATAATAAAGTAAAATAAACATAAATTTATTTTAAGTATAACCTAGGATACGATTTATAGTAATCGAAGTTTTCGTAGAAACTAAATTCCTCCGACTTGAAATTTAAGTTCTGTATAAGTTTTTTGGGAAAAAACAAATAAATAAAATAGAAATTATTCATTGAACTATTGTAAGCGCATTAATTGTTAGAATTTAAGAAAAATATTTCTTTGGCCATATGGTAATGGTTTATGGAAGAAATAACGATACATTTGAGCAATGGCGAACTATGCGTCCTATTTCAAATTGAGTTTTTCAGTTATGAAGTTTATTGTTCGCGCTTGACGCTGTTAAATTTAAACATAGTTTGAAGCTGTATTCTCCTTTACCGTGAACCAGATTCCTAATAAGTTATTATAAGTTACGAACAATTCCATGAGCAGGATAGCTTAAAATGTTATAATGGCAATATATCACGAATGTTTTTAGTGATAATAGCTACCAAAAAATTATGTTTAATAGATAAAATGCATCGTTTATATAAAATTTTTTAATTCATTCCCTTAAAACATTTATTAGCTGCCCAAAATTGTCAAGGAAAGCGTTCTTTAAGCGACAGATATTTAAGTTAAACAAGAAAACTTTGTTGATTGTCGTTTATAACTTAAATTTAAAAAAACTCTCCCAATCAAATATCTGTAGATTGCAATTTATGTTATGGTTATAATTGCTTGAGTTACTTTAAATCATATAATTGATTTTTCATGCGTGTTGGATATCAATGAGAATTTCAAAGCTTTCTGTAAGTATGGCAATACTTGCAGCAGCAGCGATCTGCAGCCAGAAAAGGTAACCCCCACTGTGCCCTCTCGTTTTCTAAAGGGTATTCATATTCAAATTTCCAGAAGAAGGATAAAACGTCATCTCTATTGGTTGTTGGCGATAGGGTGAAAGGTAGGAAGTAGGCGGAGAACTAAAGTATGAATAACAGGTCTGGAGAAAATTCCTGCATTTTACAACATGGAAGAGCACTCAGGTTCTAAGAACGCTGGTGCCTTCCTGGTAGAAAATATGTTTAGTTGAACGCTATTCGGCTTGAATATCAATAAAGATACCGATATATATATATTCATTCCGCCATTAATAGATCCGAAAATAGGATCGAGTAATTTTCCTTATTTCCATGAAATATTTGGTAAGAGTCCAAAAATATGGTATACTGATCTTAATAAAATGATTAGGATCATCTGTTGTTGGATATCTGGTCTTTCAAATTTAAGGTAGTTAAGGTTAAGTTCAAATTTAAGGTATATCAATTATAAAAAAATTATATTCCAGGGGAAGTTTTATTTTTAATTATCTATTTATTTATTTAAATGTTACCTAAAATCGTAATTTTCCCTTTAGTTAAGGCTTTATTTTCAATTTCTTTTCGGTTATTAACACCCAACTGTTTTATTTATCCTTGATGATCCACTTTTTTTTCACCCATTTAAAAAATAATACATACCTTTGAAGGCACCATTGTAATACAAATATTGCAAAATATTGGTTAATTTGAAGGGGTTTTTTTTAACAATAAAACTAACAAATGATTTTTCTCACTTAATCTACAATTAGCGCTGTAGTGAATAAACCAAAGAGAAAAGAAATCTAATTTGTTGGTTAAAGAACATATTATAATACGAAATCAGAATTATTGGTTATAAAATTTATTACAAAAAAATGTTTTTACCTATAAAAATATATTTGATTGTAAGTTTTTATGATAATTTTTCATTGATAAACATTTTTTTCATTAAACCCCCCACAACGATTATTTTGATCAAACTATCTAACATCAAGAATAACTTCTCTTGACTTGGAAGTGGAAGAGAACACAAAATTTTCCTCAAATACATAACGAAATGGGGTATATTATTGGCTGCAGTTTCGTTTCAGATTCAGTAATGCACCCTAGGGATTTTTCGCTATCAACCCCATGGCGCTCCAGAACAACCATTTGTTTCCATTAACACTACCAATACCCATTTGTTTCTCCTCCGTTTTGTAATTTTTATTCTTTGCTGTTGCAGAATACAAAACGTTGCATTGTCTCCCCAGGATCTCGCACTACTTTCATCATTTTGTGTTCCTTCAGTTGAACAAACAAATGTTCTGATATTTCTTTTTTATGGATTAGATTATTTTGCTTGCTCGTTGCAGTGCAACATTTAATTTTAAGGATTTTTACAAAATGAAAAGCATTTTATTAAGGAAATTTTGTCATCATATGGCTGGAAAAAATTCTATCTGTAAATAAGAAAAAATTCTAAGACTATTTAAAATAAATTAAATAAAATGTCTTTCTTGTTCATGTAAGACTTTTATTATTTAAAGGAGAAGTGTTTTTTTCTTTCTTTTAAAATCTTCTCTCCTTTAATTTTACTAAGATTATTGTTGTTCTGTATCTTAAAATTAATTTTTAAGATTTTTGCTGTTCTAGATCTTAAAATTAATTTTTAAGATTTTTGTTGTTCTAGGACTTGTTAATGGAACTTTTGTTGTTCTCAAAGTCGTGACTTCAGCGAATATTACCCCTACAGTTTCCCCCTTTAAAATAAATTAATAAGCAATCACTATTTCATAATTTCAGAAAAGTTTTGTATAAAAGTTAAAATAACAGATATTTTATTTTCCCTTATCGCATTGCCATAACATATTTTTAGTTCCCTTCAGAAATTATAAACGGAAGTATTTTAGCTGTATTTCATTATTTCAATTTATAATATAATACTCTGAAAAATGAATTTTTAAGCAGATTTACTTTTATAATTACGGTTTTGAAATAGTTTTAAATAATTTTACTTTATAAAAGCATTTAGAGATATACTACAAAAATTGTATTTAATTAAAAGCATTTAAAACACCAAATCTTTTAAATTTCTTTATGTGGCTAATAAATATAAGGAAAATAAAGCCTAATGCATGTAATTTAGTAAAGAAATTAATTGAATATCAAAATCCTAATTCGATTTTTTTTTCTTTTTGAACGAATCAGAATAATTTTACTATAATCTTATACTAAGTTTTGGATTGTAAATTTAATATAAATTGACTGAAGGATTCTACAAAATATAATTATTATATGAAATCAGAAAAAAATGTCAAATTTATGTATTGACATTATGAAAATTAAATTGCAATGAAACAGGGACGTTACTTTTTAGAAATATAGAAGAAACAGGTATGTACTTAAAATATTAACTGTTGAATAATGCAATCAAAAACAAATAAAGAATTGAAAAAGGAAAATAGAGCATTTCATCTTATCCGTCTCATTCTCTTAATTATTTGAAAGAATTTGTTATGTTTGGAAAACAAACTTTTTATCGAAATTATGTTTTACGCTTCAAATATAGAGGTGTCTCTATTTAACGAGATTAGGCTTATTTCCTCAAGGACGTGTTGATTTTTAGAGTTTGGAAGGAAAAATTCTCTAAAGAATTGATTTTTCTTTTCCTTTTTTGAAATAATGCTGAATGATAAAATTAGAAATGAGTCTTCCTTCCTATAAATGGTGAGAAGAATTAATTCTGTGTAAATTACATATTCTCCATCTCTTAAGGAAAAAAAGAATCAGCCAGCCACAAAACAAAATTTAATTTCTGGAATAAAAGGGGGAAAAATTCATGGAAACTGTTAAAAAAAGAAGGATTAATTTCGCTTCTTAGTTAAAATAGATTGCGTTTTCCGTTAATGTTTGTTTGTATTTAGGGAAAATTTCTCTTTAAATTTAGTTGATACAATACACTTAAAATGATACAGATACACTTAATTAATCTATACAATACTTTTAAAATGTAATTTAATCAAATTTTCATGCTATCGTGATTTACTTTGCTACATTCTTGATCATTTCGCGAAATATAATCAAAATGCGAATTTGATTGCGAATTTCAAAAATTTTGAGCGGAAGATGAACACATATAAAAATAATCATAACTGCAGAAAAGCACAACAAATCAACTTTTCAAATGGAGACAAGACAAATAAATAAATTTTTAATGAAAACGGGTAAAAATGCAATACAAAATTATGGCTTTTTAAAAATTACAAATGCTACTATCGTTTTATCAAGCCATTTACTCATCACAAACGGTTTATGGACAACAAAAAATTAATGCTTGGAATTTTAGTGCAATGAGGATATTCTGGTTCATACAATAGATAAGATCGTTATTCGAAAGGAGACTGAGAAATATATTTGAAATTATATCACAGCTTTTTTTTTTAATTCAAAATTATCCCTATGCTATCACAAGTTTGAGTGGCATGCGACTTATGATAGCAACTACATTATTAGTAGTTACTATCAGAAACCCGAAATAATAATCCCAAATATTATTATAGCTTAAGACTGTATATAAAATTCTAAAATAGCAAATCATGACAACATTTTGATTCATAATTTTAAAATAATAATTTTTATATCTACCAAGAATTCTGAATGCGACCTGACGTGAAAATATCGTTCGCAAATAAATAACATTATTTCAGGTTTTCGGTCTTAACTGCTTATTAAATAAAATAGCTTATGTGAATTCTATATTCTAAATGATAACAAATTGAAATATTTACATTTTACTATTAGTTTTTAAATGCTGTTTATCATTACTTTACAATGCATATAACTGTATTATGTGAAAATTGCTGTTATTTGATTTTGTTTTTCAAAAACAGTCCCGAATTAAAAAAAACTTTCATTAATTTATTTATTTAAGTAAATTTATTATTATAAATAAGCATCAGGAGCATGTGTGATTTCATAAGACACTTACCATTGCAAATTTGACACTCTCTTTAAATTAGGAGTCGAAGAAATAATTAGTATAAGAGAGAATAAATCTATTGAATAATGAGAAATTTTAGAAATTTCATGAACTGAGTATGTGAATAACAACGGCAGAAATGAATGAATTGTTGCAAGAATTATTTAAAGTGCTTATCCCGAAAATTTGATTCCTACAAAAGTTTTTCTGGCAATATTTCCACATTTCTGAATAATGTCCTTTTTTTTTTCTCTGACTTACTCTATTTTTATTTTTCATTTAATATTAAAGCTTTGTGAAAATAAACTTGATCATCTTCAAACAAAACAATAGGTAGACACAGATATTTTTATATATACATATATTATCTATGAAAGGTTGTGTGAAACAAATTGGGAGTAAAGTGACTGATGTGAACATTTGTCAGTCAAATCTGATGCTTAGTTCAGATTTGACGCGATAGTCATTGTTTTTAGATTTTTTAAAAGAAAGGGGGGGAAATGCGCTTTGTAGAGGTCATAAATTGCAATTTTTGTCTTAATATGAAAAATCTTATCTAAGAAAGATATTGACTCGATATTTAAGAAACAGTTAAGATACAATCTCATATCTTAAACGTTTTGCTAATCGTGCAAAATCCGATGGGAAAGCTAATAAAACCGTCTGCAGTTGATATTTTAAAAGTATCTTATCTATATCATATAACTAAACACGGACAGCCTCTTTGTGCTGAGAATTCCAAACAGTCCCGTTTCACTACTGTTCACGAGAATTTATGATGGGTAAATTGCTCGGTAGAGTGGAAAAGACGTTTGTGATTTTGAAAAAGGTATGGTTCCTCATTTTACTTTGGTTCAAAATACATGTTTCTTTTGCTATTCAGATGAGAGTTAATTTTTTTTTCCGCTTTCATTTCAAAAATGTTTTTACGTTGGTTCCTCTTGAGTGCGAACTCTTAAAAATCCACTTCAACATTTTTCCGAGTTGTTTTTAAATTATTTAACGAAGATAAGAATTTACAGGGATATAATTAGCGAAGAAATTTCCACAGTATTAATCAGACCAACATAAACTGCTAATTACGGGAAAAAAAAACCAAGTGAAAATTTACAGCAAAATATAAATAATTTAAAACTTTCCTTTTGATGCAAACAATTCCTATGGATTTTTGATTTTAAGTAGCAACTGCTTATAATATTTATATGTTTCGTGCTTCTGTCCTTTTTATAAATTTTGCTGTCAAAATTATGGGTTTTTTTAAATAAATGTGGCAATTGAGATGATGAAAAAATGCCCGCTTATTTGATAGCTTTTAAATTTAATGACAGTGAAGCCCAATTTTTATCTATCTCAGTTTAATCTTTTAATCACAATCAAGATTTTTGCGAAACCAATGTAATGATAATTAACATCGCTTATAAAACGCAAAGCTCCGGTTACGCATAGTTTTCGGTGTTGATGAAGAATGGATTATGATTCCATTCTTCATCAACACCGTATTAAATATTGTGACATTCGATACTAATATGATTAGTGATATCGATATCAAAAAACGGAATTATTCACTACTGAGGAATTAATAGAAAATTTACCTATAAAAAATTCGATAATGTGTAAAAATGATAATAAAATAATTAATAATGAAAAATAAAACTTAAGCTATAAATGTAAAGTCATAATGAAAAAGAACGCGACGAAATTATTAATAATCTGTCTTCGTGACAAGACCTAGTAAGTTTCATTTAAATATGAATATAATTTGTTTGTCAAATCATTTGTGAGAAAGTTTTTCAGAGAAATTCCCTTCACTTTGCACTAAATATTAAACGACAATGAGTATGGCAGACAACAATTAAAGATTTTTATTAATTGAACGCCGATTTACACAATAGTATAAAATGAATACAAAATTAGTTATCAAGATATTCAATAACGGTACGATATTTTTCATCTTTATTAAAATGTGTAGTTTCTAGTGTTACAACGTAATATTTTAATAATACTATTTTAAAGATCTGTGAAATTATTATTTTTAAATATATTTTCATTAGTAGCAATAAATTTGTAAAAGTCAAAGTTGTTTATTAAAATATTTTATTGTACCTATTTTCATTATAAGTCACTGACTGATTTCTATATTCCCCGAAAGATGTATAAACGGAGCTTTACTACAAGCATACACATTTAAAATTTTTGAATGTGAACTCGATCTTGATATCCCTTCTCCGCAATTAAGTACTATAATTTATATTTACTTCCTAAACTGTATCATTATATTTATTCCAAAAATATTTCATTCTTAAATAAATAGCAAATATTTTAAATTCCCTGCTTTGAGGAATTTCCGGGTTTAAGTTGTATGAAAGTTCATTTGCCTCTTTAATTCTCTGTAAGTTTCTTGATATTTTCGCAACTTGCTTATAAAGTGGAATTTAACAGCTTAAAAAGCACACTAGGCACGTAGAAAGATATATATACTCTGACCTTAGTTTATGCTTAGCTTCTCAAAGAATCTCTTTAGCCAAATATATTCTAAATATTCACGGAGACGTGCTATAGCATACATAAAAAGAGAAGATTTAATGCTGAAATTCCTTCCTTATTGACCTTTCACTTGTAGTTTGATGCGAAACAAATTTTCAGATGGGTGCGCTGAAAGATTAATGAACATTTTATGCTGGAAAGAAAATATATACTTACTGTTGCTGCTGATAATAATGATATATAATTTATTTAGCTAAAAATAACATAACATTAATATCAAATATCAATGATTTATGAAATCATATAAAAAATTGAATCTTAATTTATTACAATTTTGAATAATTTTTTATAACGGAAAAAAAAACGGTTACGAGCGAATCAATTTTAGATAAAACGGTCTTAAAGTGGCTGTAAATATAAAAGCAAAAAATAAAAAAATTCTCTGTGATTTAGTAAGATTTATTTTTATAACTACATTCTTTTAAATACATGATAAACTGCACATTTTTGGAGTTTTCGAAATAATAATTATAACTTTTTTATTCAAGAGAATCACCTACATTATTTTTCGAGATTTTATTGAACGAAACAAAAGGTTGATAATTTTTAAGATACCTTTCTTTATTTTTTGTTTCTTACTTTGCTAAGATTAATTGAAAGTGACTTCAAAAGTTAAGAATTTTTATTAATTTTCAATTATCTTCGAAGTATATAAGTATTTAGAGAAAGTAAAAAGAATTTTCTATCTGAATTTGTACAAAAACTTTCATTATGTGTAATAGAGCTACCCAGTATTTTTTTAATACAATGGACTGGAAAAAACGGATATTTTGGTACGAAAATTATTATCAATCTAAAATGAAACACAGGTAGGAATTTCAGTAATCTAAACGAAACAATTAGCCTTTTTCTTAAATACTAGTGTCCACATTACTTAGCTTCAAAAATATCATATTTGTGATCTATAAAGCCAAGTATATTTTGAAATTTAAAATGCTTATTGAGAATTATTAAGGCTAACATCATTAAGAAAAAAAACCTTTCAGAATCCGCTCATGGCTAAATCATTTCAGAAATTATCTATAGATTACAACGGATATTGGAATTACTCATTCCTCATACCTAGCATTTGTTATTAAAAACAGATTTGATCATTTTTATATAGAATATATTTATGCGGTTTCCTTCCATTAAAATTGTTAAAAGAATTTTTAAATAAAAATATTAATAACTACGACTTCTCAGGTTGTCATAAATTTATCGTTCTGATAATATCAACAGAGTTCCATCAAAAAGTCTTGATCTTTGAAAAATCAAGAAGCGGTTAAACGTAACAGATTAACACCTTAAATGGTGTCTAATAACCACTGGATCATAGAAATAAATAAATCATGCAACCACTGAAGGTTTTAAGCAATTGCATTTAAAGGGCTGTTCCAGACAGCCTACCTAGGACAACAACTTCAGGGCATTATAAAGATGTCAGTGGTAAAGCGTAATTTACAACTGGAGACCGTAAAGAAAAGAAATAATTGCCTCCCTCTCCCCTAAAGGAATTTTTCTTTTAAGGAGTAAGATGTTGCAGGCAGTCCTAACTTTCTTTGCAGTAACATTTACCTATGTTATAAATATTGTTTTACTAGTAATGTGTTCAATATAACGGAACTTCGGTAGTTCGCTAATTTTATCCTTTATTTTTTAAGTGTGTCTGTAGGACCCATAGAAAATATTATTTTTACATATAACACAACGAAGAAATATAGACGAGTTTAGTGTTATAACGCTGAAATATCTCATAGTGACCGAGTAAATGTTGAGTTAAAATATTGTTAAATGAGATTTCTACTATGACTTACAAGGAAAATAAATAGTCAGCGAGAAATTTCAGAAACATGAAAATTAATGTCTACCTAAATGTTCGACATAATTTAAATTAGGAAAATAAATAGACAACGAAGAATTTCAGAAACATTAAGATAGACGTTTGCATTTAAAATTTATATTCCGGTGAATAAATGGAAAATAATGTTTATCTATATTTTCTACTTCATTTAGATTGCTAACAACAAGGACAAGGCTTTTATTGTAAGAAATACGTTTAATATTATAGTCTAAGACTTAAGATGTGTGTGTAAGCAAGATCGCAATTCTCACTTTTCGGTTATCATACACTCACTATTTGCTATGATTGCATATATCCGAAAATGATTTCCAGGCTATATGGGAAAAGTTATTTATAATGTTTTCATACCTTTATTACAATTTTCCTATCAACTACGATACATTTACAACGAAAATACTTTAAACTGCCAAAACACAGATTACAAGTATTATGAGATTCGGTTTAAATATAAATGGCACAAAAAAATTATGCACAACAAATATTTCCTTCTAATAATATTAACTCATTTTATTTCATTTCCTCGGCATATGTACTTGATTATACTATAAATAGATTTCTGTCACGCTAATGCTTCATCTCTAAAACTTTGATCAAGAAATTACGATGAGAAAATTTTTGAAGATTTCTTTGCAGAAATTTGTAAATTTCGCGATTTTTATAACAAAAAGCATTAAAATCAATCTCTATACAACTGCATATCACATTAAATATCATCATTTACTACCTAAAATATAAGATTTATTATTAAACATTTATTAATACATTTCCCTACATCGAATTATTCGAAAATTTTCAGTTAATCTCAAATTGTAAGTTATATGAAAATAAATTAGAAGTTTATTTCAACAAACCAACTTTTCCGAAAAAATGTCTAGTTTAAAAATACATTATTCATTCTACAGTTTCGATACTGAAAGTGATAAATCGGGGGGGGGGCGGTAAATAAAAAATGCTGACAGATAAATAATTTTGAAATATCACTGCAGCGGCTTAAAGTGCTGTTAAAAAAAATGTATTATACTGTGAGTTTCGTGAGTTGAGCAGCTATTTTCCATCCAATTCACGATAAGAAAGAAAATAATCCAACTAAGAATATAAAATTTTCTCCTCCCTCTAAAATAAAGATTGAATTTAAAATACTTTAAATGTTATCAAAAAAAGGGGGGGGGGGAATCACTACCTCACTTCTATGATCAAAGTCCTTATACTTGTGACTCTGTACTCACAATACTATAAAGCATTGCTACTTGTAGTAGTCTAAAGTCCCATGAGGTAGTGTTCTTTAAACGCGATCTAAGAAATTGGACGGGTCTGGCATTTATGGCCGTTTTATGGCGTGTCAGGAACGGTTTATGGTAGTGTAATGTTCCTATTCCCTTCTTACTCTCCCCCTTCTAGTATACCTCTAGTCTTTCTACTAGGGTTAAGTTGGTGGACATATAAAAGCTTTATATAATGGCCAAAAGCTGGGAACGATAATATGAGTTTAATGCTTCAACTCATACATTTTGAGAAAAAGAAACAGGTTTTCTACTCAGAAGAAACGTTCCTCATTTGAAAGTCAGCAGATCAGTTAGGCATAGCGGACCCTGCCAGGAAGAGGGATAAAAAAAGTGAATAAAAAATAGCCCTTTATTTTTATGTATGATTTATGATTTTTATAGTTGAGCCACACAGCTTTGATCCTTTATTTTCTTCCATGCTCTTCTTCAACAAAAAAGAGCGAAAATGAAGGAAATGGTTTTTCTTTGCATGCTTAGGCATTTATTCTTTTTCAGCCTTTTTGAAGTGATATGTTTTATTTTTTAACCTCCCCCTCCAAAAAATTTTAAATATATGGTTGCACATAGATAAAATGCCTGTATATATACGTCAAGTTAAACTTACGTTTATGAGATATTTAAGAAGCTGGTATTTTAAATGAAGTGTAGTGATTTATGATGGTTAGAGATGTTTAGTGTGCAACTTGATTTTATTTAAATTTGTAAAGCAGGAGTTCTTGATCTAATAGAATTTTAAAACTTCGTGAACCCTTTGCAATAAAATATTTTAAAAATTCATTATCAGTAAATTTATACATTCAATCAAATTTTGATTCGTATTATGTGGCGCCATCTACACTGATTATCAGAGGTTATTTTATTTGTTTTTGATATGATTTATAATTATTTTATAAACTAAAAGCATAAACTTCAAAATAATAAATAGAAGATACTATCAGTTTTTTTAGTTCTAACAACATTGTGTTTTAAAACAGTATTTGTTTTTTACCATTTTTTTTCTAAATATAGTTAAATTTTTAAGCGAACTGGAAAAGTTTGATCTGTTAAATAGAACATTGAAAATTAATCAAAAAAATTTTAACATCATAGTTTTTTTTACACTTTATTTACAATAACTTTAGACCTTGCATTGCTACTTTATAAAAAAAATCAATCCAATAAAAAAAGTAAACAAATAATTCTTCATGCAATCAATAAACCATTTATTAATTATGAATGAATATGATAAATAATAGTCGTATCAGTTAATTCGGAATTTCAACTGCTAGAAACAAACTAGTTTTTGAAATAGTTTTTTGATTAAGTATTCGAACATATGGTTTTACAAATGAATTTTTTCTTTTAGTTTATAGAATTTGTGTTTTTTTAGTGATATTATATTGGATATAATTTTTCGATTTTCAAGTTCATCAACTGCGAAAGCCGCAAAAAATATTATGCTATCCTTTGAGAATGCAAAGAAATATATTGACAAAATTGCATCCAGAATCATTCAGTATATTCAAAACGAATAATAGCATTTTTCGATAGATATTCTTTTGCAGTCTGAAGGGGAAAAAGTTACTGAATCCTCACCTCTTCATGAAGATATTACCTATCATGAAAACATTAAGACAAATTTTTAATCTCATAATTAGCACTTTGATATAAACATTCAAAATGGTGAGTATAAATGTAAAAGTTATGCAATGTTATTAAATAGAAACATGCAGAAAAACATATTTATGCTACAAGAAGTGATTATATCTTAACAATAAAAATGTTTAAAGTTAGAAAATCAGTAGATTGCATTGTTTTTAAATTTTAGCAAGTTCTGTATGAAAACTTTTTTCGTTTTACCTACATTTCTACTGATTTCTGAAACAAATAATTTCCAAACAGTGCTGCTTCATAACTACTCTAGCGAAGTAGCGGCACATATAACTTACCGAAAAATAACAGAGTGATTTAAATCCTCTGAAAATATTTTGTGTAATTACTTAAAATTGCATTTCAAATCATAAATATGCATCATAACCTAATTATATTTGCTTAACTAAGTACAATATCAGAAAGTGAAAATTTTGACAGAAAAACGCAAAATGTATCACTATTATTCTATTTTAAGAGTTCCTTTACTGCATATAGTTCAATAAATTAGAATATAAGTATCCATATTTATTACTAAGAGTCATTATATATATGTATATTCAGCAATACAGTTGATTTTTCAATAAATATTTTTAATTCTTCAGTTACAACGATTAGAAGCAATTACTTATCCATTCTATTTTAATAGCATTATGTATTTCAATCGGAAGTTTTCTGTTAAAGGAAAATTAATTTTGAAAGTGTATGATGGGTCTATGTTGTTGAATTTTTCTATTCAAACCCTAGTCTTCGAACTACTTAGCTGGCGCTTCCAAAATAAATAAATTCTTCTCTGATATAACACAAATTTTACTGTTACCTCACTTATTTTAATGAGTGATAGTTTTGCTCTTGATTTTTCGTTAAATGTTATTAAGTTTTATTGTTATATGTGGATAATTATAAGATATGCCATTTTTTATTGCTTCTTAATATATATTAAAAGCTGCAATCGCAATACCAAAACCATATCTTTCCATAATTGCTAATAACTGCAGCATAACATGGAATTTAATATGGGAGAATGGCATGATTTACTAAACGCATTTTTTCAAGTATCTATTAAAGATCAATAACATCTCACATAAATAGTTGGTGGTATTTTCTTCAGTAAATTTACATTACACACATGTAAAAAATTCTTTAACCTTAAAATCGAGATCGAATTTCTTCGTAAAGCTTGAAAAAGAGTTTCAACATTTCGTAATGCAGGATTCGAATATTCCTTTGATATTGATGCAATATGATTTTCTTTTGTGGTGTAACTCTTTTCCATGTATTTCAAATTAAAATTTTCTTTTAACAAACCTTTTTATCCATAAATAGCTTAGAATTCATCCCTTTTGATAAACACATTTTGAAAGGTGATAGCTGTTGAAATGCAGTAATAAAAATGTCGAATTCGCTTTCACAGAGAGTACTTTTTAATAGGAGTAAATAACATATTTTAAAAACTTAAATAACTTATTATTTTCTGAATTTTTTTCCGTCATCAATATTTAATGTAATTTTCGCAAAACAAATTTACTCTAAAACTTAATATAATTGCCAGTGTTTTATAGATGCGTTAATTTCAATTTGAACATCTAATACTGGCAATGCACAAAAATGCTATTAATTCGTTGGAGTTCTTGTTTTTTATATATACTAACAGAGACTAATATTTATTTGAGCGTTCAAATGTCGGGGATTGCGTTTCGATTTTATTTTAATTAAACATCGTCATACAAAATTAATTGCTAAAATCTGACTTTTGTTATAGAATCGTAAAAATAATTCTTTTAAACATCAAAGAAGGCAAATAATTTTCAGAGTAATGAAAGTAAACATATGTACGCCAAAGTATCTTTATAAAGTAATTTTTATTCTCAAATTGAAACTTAAACGACTTAATTGTATGATTTCCAATTACATCAAAAGGTTTTTATTTCCTAGCATCTCCAGACAATAAGATAGATAGTATATTTAAAATGGGAACATTTTTTTATGAGAATCACTTGATCCTAAAATTAAGTAACAAATGATTTTTGTTTGTAGCTATTTATTTGGGTATATGAAGCTAAATATATTTTACTGTGATTAATTTCCCGAACTTTTGCACATTTAAATAAGACTTTTCATATTTTCGAAGAAATGAGTGGTATCAATGAAGGTATTCTGTTTTAAATATAACTTAATATTATTGTAGCATTTATAAACACATTTATAGAGCAGCGCATCTTAGTTACTCCTTTTTTCATTCGTTAAAACGAAAAATATATATATATTTAGTTCTTTCAAATAATGTTTTTGCGAATTAGAAACATCAATATGGTCTGATATTTGATATACTTTTATATTTTGCTTATAACATTCTGTAGTGAAATGCTAGAAAAATTTCAAATCATTGCAAATTTTAGTAAAATTACTCCAAGAATTATAACTTGCGATTGGTTTTAGATTCCATTATGTTGAAAATTTACTAAACATAAATAAATTGTTCCGCCTGTTACATTTTTCTATTCACTTAGAAATAATTTCATTGTTTAAAGAGACATATCACAGTCAGACACATATAATGCATTATTCCACGGAAATTTGAGATATCAAAAATGCATAGTATTTATTTAAATATTTTAAAGATCAGTGAAAGAAAATAATAAGTTTCGAACCTTTAATCTTGCAACTATGCCTTTTAGATTAAGATAAATAAACATTCCTCAACATACAATCTTATGTTATTAATCTGATGAATAATCTCACTGAAGCAATTATTTTTGCTATATAAGCAGAAACAATTTTTTTGAAAAAAAAACTTAAATAAAGAGACGCTGACAATAATTGATCTTAACGATGTTTAAATAGATTTCATATTATTCTTATTTTAACATATGACAGAAAAAATGTACTGGCATTCTAAGTCTTTAAATGTGATATTTTGTTATTGCTGATTCACACACAGTAAAGGATTTGAGTTCTTAGAAGAAAATCTCGCTATCAACTATTAACCGAAAGATAGCTTATATTGAGAGGTTGCAACATTTCTTTAACTGCGTCATAAATATACATGCTGTAAACATTCATTATGCGAGTTCAAATATTTGAAAAGGAAATTTGATTTTCGTTTTATATGTATTTTGAAAATGAGGGTTGATATACAAATTGTTTCGGATATAGGGATATTTTTCACGGTTTTAACGGAACAAATCTATAATTACTCCAAACGATGGATTAAAAATGCCTTCTAAGGAAAGTGAAGGTACAAATAATGTTGTTTTTTAATTAATCATAACTATTAAATTTTCTTTCAGTTAATAAATTTTGAGAGAAATACCAAAAATAGAATAAACATGAATCTCAGGTCAACAAGGTATAAGCGTAAAGATTTTCTTGCTAAAATTAGACTAAAATAGATTTTGTCAATTATTTTTTACTTTTTGTTACAAAAGCTGCCTCCTCAAGGCACAAGTAAAAACATAAAGTGCATGTTTGAAAATTTTTCCGAGATACAAAAGCAACATTTGCCTTTATGAATTCTTTGTTTACTGACGAATTCGGAAATTCTTGAAATTTTAAGGTACATCATTTCGATTGACTGCAAGCTTATTTTGCGTTTTAATGGCAATGTGTTTGATGTTTAACTGTTTTATTCCATATTTCAACCAGGTAGTTTAATATTTAAATCTCTAACAGTATTTTTTTATTTCTTTCAAACGTAAAATCAAAATATTTTGCCTTTTTTTAATGATTTTGCAATACTGAACCTCTGTATTATTACAGTATAATACTTAAGTATAAATTAGTATCTTTTATTTAAAGTTTTGTGATCCATATATAGAATATTTTTTTAAAGAGACAACAGTTTGAAGGATTAAAATATAAATGTCTAAAAAATCGTTAAAACTGATATTTATAAAATTACTTATAGATGCATTTATTGATTCTGTAATAAAAGAAACAAAAACATATTCAAAATTCGTATAAGCCAAAGAAAAACGATTTTGATTACTTTAATAAATTACAGCTGCTATTTTTTATAGAACTGCTTTGCTTCGTTCATTGACAGCACTGATCATGGAGCAGAATCTATTTAAAAAGGCAACAGAAGAATGAAGAAATAAACAGGAAATAATTAGCTAACACCAGCACTTTGTTTCTTACACACACTATAACAATTTATTTTTTCAAATACAAGGAGTTTGAAGCATAATGTGGTAAGAAAAAAGATAAGCTTTTTGCTGAATATTTTTCAAATTGTTGCAAAATCCGAAATTAGACAACAATATAACAAATTTTTACTTTTAGAATTAATGCATATTGGAAAATAATTCAACCAGCTTTGTAGGACATTAGATAAGGGGAGAAAAAATACATAACTGAAATTGTGTCCATAGTGTCACCATTCTTCTAAGGCAAAAGGTGTGTTTATTTTGTTTCCATGGTAAACTGAATCAGAACAATCAGATAAGTAGGAAAAATGGCGATAAACTTTCCTATGCTGCAAAAATAAACTCAAAACAAAAAAAAAAATCGATTTTTTAATGTTTTGTAGAAAAAAAAAGGGGGGGGGGGTTTCAAAGGGAAGAGAAAGAAAAAAAAAATTATATTTTTTTAGAACGGATAATGATATTTAAAAAGACAGAATAGTGGGAGAAATATTATGTTAAAAAAGTAATTCACATGACCAAGATTTTGAAAATGCAACATGATTTATTACAGTATTCTTGATTTATAACACTAACTGTAGCATGGAATGGAAAATCTTTCAAGTTTTGAATAAGAACAGTTATTTTGTTTAAAATGACATATGTTGCTACAAGCAAAAAATATGTAAGCAGAAAAGTATGTAAAAATATGCATATAAATATAAAATTGCTTACAGCATAAACATATGATTCCGTTAACTGAAAACTAATAAGTCCCAATTAATGGTAATGCTATTATTTTTTATATCAAATATGACACTACAAAAAAAAATCAAAGCTCTAGCTCGTTTGAATATACAAATTTAAATATATAGCATTTAGTCCATGTTATAGAACGCACCGTTACGCTCTCTTGCAGTTACTCTTCCCGCGAAATTCTTGCCTTCACTCAAGACTCTACGTTTGTCAAATTAACTGCCCATTAACTTCAATTGCAGCTCTCTTCTAACAACAGCTAATAATAACGTCCACGCGTAGGTACTTAAGAGTTTATGGTACTCAGCAGAGCGTTTTTCAAGTACAGTCAGCCTTTTAAAGAGTCTCGATTTATCGCAGAAGCTTCAGGTTTGTTAGAATGGAACGTCTTGAGGAACTTGAACAAAATTTAAACAGGTAAGATAATTTTATACATTCATAATACACAGCATTTATACGAAAGTGGCGTTTGTCAAAGTTTTGAAATCGCATCAGCGCTTTTGTAAACGTTTGATGCAAGACATTACTTCAAAGCTCTAATTCTGAATAACATTTGTTATTAGTAAGTATCAGTTGATGCAGGACAATATTTCAAAACTCCAATTTTCAAATAAGGAATATGTTATAAATAGCTGATTCTTACTTAATTGGTCCGAAAATGAAACTTTTTGAAGCGAAAGAGATTAAAATAAGATAACCAAGGACAACACTTTATGTTTAATTGATAAAAGAGGGATATATATTATTGATAGTATTAAGTACTTGAGCTAGATGAAAGCTTATTTTTGTAAAATCTGTGTACAAGTGATATGAATTGAGCTTATGAATATGGACAATAGAAAATGTTCTCATTTTCATATGGCTTTGTTGTCCTTCCGCTTCTCTGTTTTATAAAATAAATACATAATTTTGAATAAGAAAATATTCCTTACAAAAAGTGTGAATAGGAGAAGTGATAATAATATTTGTCGAATATAATGAGTGGAGTTAATATGCTGGACCATAATTCTACATAAATAGCAATATAAAGATATTAGCCACGGTTTCTTTCTTTAAGAATTTCAGTATTTTATCTGCTCGTATTGTCTTTTTTTAGGCGGTGTGTGGTAAAAATATTACTGCCTTTCTGCAAAAGCAGTACTTTTTTAAGAATGCGACATGCATGAATTAAAAGTGTGCTTTTGGTCCCGTGTTGCGTATTTAGAAATTTGACTACCACGTCATGTACAGATAGATTACGAAATAATTTTTTAAATATACTTTACGCGTAATACGGAAGTTTTAGTTTTTATTGAAAAGCGAAACTGGACCTTATTACCCTTTTGACTCATTGCTATGTGAAAAAAAAATCATACCAAACGTAGTGGTAACAGATACTTGATTTCTATTTAGCCTTGTAATAACAGTTTGCGGATCATCATAAAGAAAGAGACTACAAAAGAGCCTAAATTTAGATAGTCATTCTACATGTTTATGGGCCTAGGGAGTAAAGCACTATCATAAAGAAGTTGCAATAGTTTACCTTTTGAAAAGGGACTCACGGCCGGGCAACCGATGTGTGGTCACAGGAGAGTTTGAGGACGTTCTATGGCTGTTGGAACGATATCCTTTAAACCAATCTCCTCCACAGGAACGCTCGTATCTTCCACGGAGGCGGCGCAAACCGGGAGGGCGGTGCGAGCAGCCCCTTGTTGGGCGACATCTCAAACATAAAGCGAATTTTTTTCCCTCTCTCTTTCCCCTTCTCTTAAGCTTGTGCAACGGCATATATTGTGTAAGGCTTTCATTCAGTTTTTATTTTATTTTTTTCATCACAGAGTTTGGGGTTTAATTTTTATAATGTCTTTCTTTTTATCCAAGGGAATATTTTTTGAGTTTTGACAGAGAATAATGCCCAGCGGCAAACGACAAAAAAGTATATAAAAAAAATGATGTTGATTTCACGGCTGTCCTAACTCTTGTTCTAATACGCTGGTTTTAAAACTTTTAAAAGTAAATGGAGTACTTGGGAAGACTTTGGATGTGTGAAATAAAATGTGTGCTTGAAATGCAGTGCGAGTCAGATTGCAGTCAGAGTAAGTGTACTTTTATCTCGTGTTTTAAGGCCATAAAATAGAGGTAAAAATTAAACGAAAAATGAAGTGGACTTTCGCTTTCGAATCCGTTTAAATCAAGAATGTCTAATTCAGGCAGTGATATAAAATATAGGCTGCTCTTAAGAAAATATCTGGAGTTAGATTTTCAATAGCTGAACAGTGAAGAATTGTTCGCATCAAATTTATTTTAAGCTCTTGTAAGGGGTAAGATTGTGGCAACAAATAAGAGACAAAAAATTCATGTTGTTGGAGGTTAATAACAATGCTTAATTAATTGATATCTAATAATACTAATTCATATTTTGTAGTAATCTAAGATAAATGGAAAAGCAAGATCAATATGCATAGATGATTACTTCTTTTTTTTCTTGTAAAAAAGTAAATTATCATGCAACTGATGATTATCTTTCTTGGAAATTAAATATTCATTATTAGCTCCAATCAAAATTCAGATAATCAAAATTATTATTCGTACCACATTTGCCGTTAATGTTATCATAAACATATCAATATAATAGTTGACCCTAGACTAGGAGGAGGGGGGTCCTTTGTTTTCTTTCTAGTTCGGGTCATCATACTAAATAGTCTACATTACATTTATACAGCAAAAACTTAATCACACTCAGCATCGTTGTTGTTGAAGTTTAGAATTCATATTGTGATAGACATGCTAACTTCAACTGCTATATCAATAACAATTTGGTTTCTTAAAATCAACTTATTTTGTTTGTAGAATTATTCATATAATTACTCCAGGGTATCTTTGCTTTGGTTGTAAGATAATTTCGTTCATTTTTGCAAAGTTACCATGAAGAATTTGGAATAACAATCAAGATACAAATTCTTTTTAAGGAAATTTCTCAGCCTTTAATACCATTATTCTTCTTGTTTAATCAGTTCGAATAACGAACAAATTATATTTCCTAAACTATAATTTCTGTATTGTCTTTTGAAAATTCAATTAGGCTATGATTGGTTTTGCAAAAAATGTAGAAAATAATTGAAATAATATCAAATTTTCTTTAAAAAAAAACAGGATAATGGAAGTAGAATCACACTATTTTTTTAATCAAATAATTCTTACTGAAATTACTTTAGCATATTTAATTCATAAAAAGGCAGCATGAAAAATCTTGTTAGAGAAGAAAATAATTTGATGCCGTCCAGAATGGAATGCCTTATTACTTAGAAAAACTTTTGCCAGATTACATTTTAAAGGAAATATGGACCACATTTGTGTGATTGGAGGAAAGATGAAATCAATTTTATGTTATTCGCGAATGATATAATTTTATGTAACACGGTTTCAAGAGTAATTTCATAATTAGGGACACTTCTTAATGTTAATCAAAGCCTTTTTTATTTAAAGAAACAAGTGAAACGTTGTACAAAACTTATAATGTTTTGCAAGGCAGTTACATCTCCAAAATTTGGATTATACAAATTTGTTAGTTATACCCTTCCATAAAAGTAATTAAATTAGTGATAAGCTTTAAAGAATAAAAGAAAGACTAAATAAAATCATCAATAAAGATCTCTTAGTTAAAACTTTTTCAAAGCAATAGGCAACTTTTCAATTTAGTTACACAAAATCTCAGTATACTAGACAAAGATTTCTTCTCACAAGCAGTATCAAAAGTAGACAATTGATATTTCGAATGATGAGACGTTTTGAAATTATTAAAAGACTTCAGGGGCTTAAAGTGTAATGCAATAGAAGAAGTCTCATAATAAATAAAGTGACTAAAATAAAAGTAAGCAAGGATCATCCCATTTCAATCAGATCTCAAAGAAATTGGGACGGTAACTTAACTAAGATAAAATTAATAAAATCCAGGTTTTAAGGGAAAAAAATAGTATTTCATCAAAATCACTTCATCCAAGTAGGCTGCACAACTCTTTTGGCAAAACAAAAGAAGATGAAAAAAAGCTGTTTTTAGAGAAACTATCGTTATTTTCTTATCAAACCTTTTAGGTCAACTGGCCCACATTTGAGTTCCTAATTACAGAAACAATTTTTAAAGATGGAGTTCATCCAGTATGCTTCAGTGAAAAGTAAAAACTCAGTTAATTTATTGGGAATGGCTTGTTTCAAATGCATGCGGTACCACTAGCATTCAACAAAACAATCTGCTGCTAAGTAGAATTGAAAAACTGACCTTTACTCAACTAAATTTTGTTCTGACAAATACAAATTTTATAAACATATTTCTACGCATGTATGGTTTAAAGATGTAATAGACTAGCTTGAGATTTGCAGAGTTTTGGAATTATGTGATGAAAAAATTAGCAGAATTCACTTGATAATCCTTATCATAATATAAATTATACTTGAAAACAAAGATAATATATATAAAATAGTATTTGAGGAAGCAGTCATGATTTTAATTTTTCCGATTTTAAGAAAGTAGTCAAATTTTATATCAATATTCTGTATCCAAACCGAGGCAATAGCATGACGTAGGGCACCGAAAAGAAACCCTGAGAAAATGTTCTGAACTTATATAATTTCTGACAGGAATTTGCCGACTCCAGAATTTTGATTCTTTGGGTATAAATTGACGCAACTTTTAAGTTAAATTTACACTGTTAAGACGGAGTTATATATAATATATTCATTCTGAAATAGTTCTTTTGTTAATTGTTGACTTGAGGGCAATGAAAATTTAATACAAGGCGTTCCACTGATTTTCTTCAATCTTGCACCTTCCAAAAGAATGAAACTGAACCGAAAACTAACTAGCAGTTGTACAGTAAAGGAATTTGAAAGGTGCAGAAAAGACAATAGCTGAGCATGATATGATACCTCAACACAAAAAGAAAAACTGGACAACAAATTCTCTAAGAAAATCATAGTTTCCGAATTCACCAAATTACCTTGCTGCAAGTCAAAAGATAATTTTTTTGGTTAGTGGACTTTTTGAGTATTATCATATAAATGTTGAGAATTTAAAGTGAATAAATGATATCAATAAATAATATTTATATAATAATTTTTAATGTAATCTTTCAATGGCCAAGAGATTTTTCATATGCATATGGAATTTGTTCATTAAATCTGCTGCCTTCCTAAAAAGGCTAAAAGCAGCAATAAACTTCAATATAAGAATTAAAGGTGAAGGATTTCATTAACTGTCACTCGATGATTGATATAGTTCATTATTTCAAAAAAGATGCTCAGATAATAATGCCATTAATCAACTGTTTAAATCCATTTAACAAACAAAATGTATCAAAGCAGTTAGTGAATGATGAATATGAACTACATGTTCAAATTTCCTGCTAAAAAAAGGATAGGATGACCACTAATTAAAATCCTTGTGTGAAGTAGTTTTCAATGATTAAAAAAACAAAACAATCCAATCCAAGGGACAAAAATTAATATTTAAAGGGGCATTTGGAATTGGTTATATATTTGTATAATATTTGAAATACTTTTGTCCTATCCTAACATGTACAAAGCCCATTTTTCAAATAAATGAAAACGAATTACTTTTAATACAACTGCAATACTGTAGCTGAGTAATTTACAAAATTTCAAAAAGAGGGCTAGGCCCTTAGAATACCTTCTAGCCAATTAGCGCTTGTTACATAAAATATCTTTAATACTAATTTTGCCATTTAGACGCCCTGTAGATACCTAATATAACTTTAGAAATATACACTGCAATGCAACTGAAAATTCTTTTAAAAACTTCTTTAAAATAACTAATACAATCTTGAAATAATTACTTAATAGTAAAGCTAATGAAGTAGAAATGAAGGTAATATGTATGAATGCAATGACAAGATAAAAGCATATATCTGTATTACAGACACAATATCAATATAGTGAATAATGTATAATAAATTCATGAGTGAATGCAGTAAAATAAATATATTTTATGTAAAAATATCTTATTTTTAAAGCATGCAAAAAGCACTGTGGAAACATGTCATATTTTATGTGGAATAATAAGGAAAAAAACTATAGCAATGTTTATGTAAAATATTCTATCGTTTATTAAAACTCGTCATATTACAAAAAATGTGTATTTGTAAAATTTTCGTGTATAGCAATTATGAATAACAAATACCTATGTAATGTAAGTATTTAGAGAACAAGTCAACATATTAGTGTCCATATTCTTCCAAACCATATGCACCTGCAAGAAATAAAAAGAGAACATTACTATCAATTGCAAAATGAGGTTTTTTTCATAATATACATTGGACACCTGTATTTTTTGTAGCTGCTCAATGCAGATTTTCTCTTCAAGCATAATTATTTCATTTCTCGATGACATGACACTTTCGTAGGTGGCACATGCGCACAAGTCATGAATTGCTGATAAACAATTTTTAGAACAATGTAGGTTGTATGATTGACATATAAGAGCCTTGGAATATTTTGCAGCTATGTAAACACTATCTACAATCACATGATATGCCAACATTTGAGGATGTTCTTAGATAATATTAACGTTGAATGAGTCGTTGGAAGTTATTTAAGGAGAGAAATATAGTGAAAAGGTTTGGTCTGCGCTTCAATACATATTCAAGGCCAAGAATTTTAGAATTAAAGTTTTTTTTTTTAATGACACCATTCATCTTACTCTGCTCTTTCGTTTGCTAATTGAATTACGAGACTGTATTTGGATTTCAGTCCGATCATTAAAAAAAGGTTCAAAGATAATCAAATAATTTTACGTATTAAAAATCAAGATGACATTGTTAGAATACAACAATTCGCACTTTAGCATTTATGAAGAATCGATTATTTCAGAGTAAAATCTGATAATTAAGCAGCATTCGAAGTCAGAACAGTTTATCAGTTTTATGTTAACTCAATTATCTACTCCAATTAATCATCTAAAAAAAGTGAAAAGACGTAATTGAAATATTTAAATGAACATATCATAAATAAGCTGTTATTGCTAACATTAAGCTGTTGCAGCAACTAGTAAATTTTTGCATTAAGCAATCTTAATCAATCCTATGACAGGTATTTTTGCAGTTAAAGAGGAAATGAACAAAGTTGATTGTAGGTTATCATTTAGAAAATATGCTTCTCAAAAGACGCCAGGTGGTTCTGGCTGATCAAATTGGACCTCACAGACTTTTTATGATTGGGAAAAGGGAATTGTGAATGTTGTTTCGAAATTCCAATCTTTTTTTTTTTAATTATCTTGATTTATGATCGTGAATGCCATTAAGATGCGATTTGAACATCCTTCTATTAAATGTAAGTAAATATCTTGGAAAATTCATATTCAATGTCATTACTCATTTTTTAGTAGTTTTTCTCTAATATTATAATTCAAAAGCTGTCATTCATTGAAGAAAGAAATCCTCCCACCCCCTTTTTTTCCAGATATTCATGTAAAAGTAAATGATAAATTAGAAAAGTATTTTGGTAGTTTCTAAATTTGACTTTTGGCAAAAATCAATTATGGAAATTTCAATACATTTAAAAGGTAAACTCAAAAGCCAAACTTTCGTTTTATGTTATTGTAATCCCCTTTTGTAAATGAATTTGAACCATATTAATTGATTGATAGAAAGAAACAAAGATAAACTTAAAAAAAACTTTTATAAAATGCCTATGTGCCAAGTAAATATGCTTTATCCAAAAAAGTGATGAATAAGCAGATTTGCTGGACGAAAATTTCCTAAAAGGCCTCTCTTAAACTAACAAAAATATTAGATGAAGAATAATTTTTCGCTTTTCTTTGCTATGCTATAGCAATTAGGGGATAATTAATTTGAATGTTCTTTATGGAAATAGATATGAAAATAGTCAATCAAGAACAAATAAAAGGATATAGTAATTTAAATTAATTATTTCACTTTATGAAAACAATTTATAATTACATAATTACCAATTCGATAAGCATATCTAATCTAAGTTCAAATGTCAAAATCCCATGAGAAAAAGAGAAATGAGGCATCTTACAAAGTGGCCATAGAGCATTCAGATATTGTCAGGCATTAAAATTTGACTTATCTTTCATTACATGGAAATGGCTACTACCACTCAACAGAATTTCCAGGGGAAAGTGGCCGACATTTACTCCTGGGCTATTTCACTGTAGGAAAACCTCCAATATGCTCTACCCTATTGCAGCAAGGAGCAATTTGATTCTACCACTGGTAAGCTACTTTTTGAATCATTCTGATTAAAAACATTTTTTCCCCACCTCCTCGCCATTCGATTCATGCTTCTCAGTCATTCCTTAACTTATTAGGCCCAAGGAGGACAAATCACTATATAAAAAAAATTATAACCTTTAAACACACACACTACACTATAATGTACAACTTTTCAAAATGCAAATATAAATAAAAATATATGAGAAATAAATATGATAAAAATATATAAGAAAAGCTAGTACTAAATACAAAATAGTAATAGTACAAATAACTGTTTGTAAATATTAAATAATTTCACTCATCTGTACAGAATCCTTCCGCAAGGGATACATGTCATTCCTTCATTTTAAATTGCTATATTACGTCTCCTCCAAAGTGGCAAAAGAAAACTATATCAGATCTGGAAAAAATAATGGTAACTATGAGCAAATTTTGCTTTTAAAAAAACTAAAATTCATACAAATAAATTTTATTAAAAAGATTTAATTATTTCATTTTTTACCTCTACAACAAACATAAAGTCCCGAGAAAGACCAAAAATAATTTTAGAAACAGTAAGTATTTTCCAATTAGATATCCATAGAATAATAAATACAGAATCTAACAAAAGTGAACGTGGACATGAACAATGATTTTTCCATACTTAAAACACATTTTAAATTCTAAATTTCATTAAATATTTCCATTCTAGAATATTTTTGAAATAGAGAAAAAAAAATTTATAGTACAAAAACAAAATAATATGAAGTATGAAGAATATAGCATTAGTACTCGAAGTTTTGCTCCAGTCAGCAGAAACATTCAATGAAATTCCGTTTGTCATCGTGATCTAAAATTACGATCAACTTTGGATTCTAAATTCCAAGGTGAGACTAGGAAGCCCAAAATTTAATATTAATGACATAATTAAAATTAAAGAGAAGCTTTCGAGTGAAACTTGATAATTTTATGAGAAAATAACCCATTTCCCCCAAAATGAATTGCTATCATGTACAGGGACCCCAAAATTAGACATATGTCTTTGAGAAATTATATGTTTAAAAACAGAAGCATCTATTTTACCAAAAATAAACTTAAACTGAACTAAATTTAATTTTTCTGTTAGGGATATTTCAAAACCTGTATTATATGTTCTAAAATTAATTACCAATTTCGGTCTATTAAAACAAAACAACTTAATTTATTATTCATCCAACTCATTTATAATTTGAAAGGGGAAAAAATTCTTAAATCTTACGCCAAATTTTAATAAAAACTTAAAACATATGTTCCACCCGTATCACTCCAGATTTCAAATCTATATTTAGCTACTGTACTTTCTGCATCCTGTTAGCTGTTCAGGAGACAACTTTTGAAATGGTGCAGAAATCGTTTAACAATATTAAGGGTAAATCTAAAATCTGCAGGAACATAAATGTAATACATGTCAAAAATTTTGAATGAACATTTGGCATAAGATTTATAAATCTTTTTCTTTTCTGTTTATTATCGTTTTTCATAAATTAGTCTTATCTGTAATCGTAACTGAACTGCAAACTCTGTTTTTGTTCTGTTATCTACTAAAATAAGTAATTAATTTAGAAATGCTATTTTCGAATATTCTGTACATGCAAAAAATTAAATTTAGTACATAGAAAGTAACTGTAATAACACGACAAACAAAATGTAATCAACTTAATTCACAATCTAAATTATTATTTTTTAAATATCAATAATAATAAAAAAACTCTAAAATATTGTAAAATGGAACTTGATATTACCAATTTTTTACAGAATCTACCAAGATTATTTTTTTTTAAATCATTCATAAAAAAAGTTTAAGATATGTAAAATGGAATCTGATGTAATAAATTTTGTACACTAATAAAATTAACTTTTAAAAAATCATCAATAAAAAAGTTTAAAATTTGTAAAATATAGAAATGATCAGTTATAAGGATATATTCTTCTCCCATTTCACAAATCTTCAAAATGCAATTAAACAATAAATACCATTTTGTCATCATAATACCAATATCTAAATCATTTCGAACGCTGTTTCAAATTTGAGTAAAATGTTGAAATTTTAGCATTGTAAATAACTGAGATCATAACTCTTCTTTTTTTGAAGAGTAAAATTTTTTTATTTACGCCCAGAAAAATTACTTCTTTCACTCATAAGATTTGTATAAAGCTATAAATAAATCTGAGCATTTTATACAGCAGTCTATGTATTAATTCTACAACTGTTAAAAAATATAAAAAAGTAGTAAAAAATTAAAATATTTTTTTAATTAATGCTTTATAAATACTAACGTTTATTTTTTTGAAATCAAGTGGAAATTCTAATCCGGACAATTTTTCGAAAACTTTCACATTAATAAAGCAACTATTATTCTTATGGAATTCTGTTAACAATGTCTGACATAGTAGCGAGCAGATATTATAATAAAAATATTCCCTTATTTCAATTTCCTACAGAATATTCTTTTATATGATTTCTGATTCCTAATGAGGCTATAGATAAGCACTTTGTGGTTCGTGAAAATTGATAAAGGATGATTTATAAAAAAATTTCATTATTATTAAAAAAAGTATTATTATTTATGAGTACAACTTATTAGCAAGAAAAAAATAATAAAATAATTAGAAACAATGGAATGATAAAATAAGAATGAAGTGAATGTCATAAAAATACTGAAATAAGAATCGTTTAATTAATAATAATCGGATATAAGTTTACTGTATTAAAATATTATAAGTAAAGAGAATTTCTTTTAATATTAATGGACAATTCATGAGGCTATTTTATCTATCTTCCCATATAAGTCTCCCCCCTCCCTTCTTCACCTTTTCCCCGACTCAAAAATAAGATGTAGAAAAGTGTATCAAGTGGAACACAAATCTCGAACAGTCTAAGCATAGTTCGCCTGCAAAGTTGACTACATTTGTTTGCTGGAAAGTATGAACACAAAATTTAAGTAAACACACCACAAGCGCACCAGACATTAAGAAAACGAAAGGTATAAGAAGAAGAGTGCAAAAAGGAAGGGGAATTTTTAAAAGGAAAAAAAAAACAGCCTTTATGAGGGAGTTTTTGTTCCATGCAAATCTCTGCCACCGTCAGCAGTCAAAAAGGTTAAACGATCCTATAGATTAAAAAAAGCAGAGAAAAAAATAAATAAAACAGGAAAGAAGCAAACCCAAACAAACTACAAGTAAGATCAAGACATCGTTGGAAAAGAAAGAAGAACCCATCGACCTTATAATAAAACGGCGGGAGATCAGAAGCAAGTGACCGTAAATGTCTGTTTGGCAATTTACGATGCAAGGCTCTATCCTTTTCTTCCAGAATGCGCTGCTTGCCAGAGCACGTGGTTTCGAGAACCAACTTCCGCCGCTATCGTGCAAGGAAAAGCCAAGTCCACGGGAGATTCATAAAGGCATAATCGATACGTCTTCTCCATAATGGCTATATTTTTTTCATAGCCTTCCCCTTTTGTATTTTCGGAATCATAATTCGAGATATTAAATAAAATACATGCTGTATACTTTTAGTCGTTTCGGGGAAGAAATTGTTTACACTTCCGACTACATCCATCATGATAAGTATACATAACGTAATACTAGGATCAGTATGCCAAAAACATTGCTCTTTTATTAAATTATCACGGTTTTACAGTACGATACACACATTGGTGGAATTGGGCATTTAGTCTCCTACGCAATATCAAATGAGATCCCTCTTAATAATTGTCAATTTAGAGCTATATTTCAATACGTTTTAAAGCTAAGTAACATATTAAAGACTCTTTAGTTGAATTTTTATTTAGTAGCTTTGTGAATATAAGCAGTTTTCAGGATCTTGCAAACATTACATTACACACATTAAAATTAGTTATTTAAAAATGAAACTATATATTTCCTAAAAAAATTATCATAGTTATTAGTTCATGATTTTTAGATATAATTAAATAAATTTAAAACAAATATAACAAAAGTTATTTTTTATAAGATCTGTTAAGTGAAGGATGACGTAGCCAATGAAGAAGTGATTATTATTCCAATACTTTTCAAATAACTACTCATATTTATCTTAATTAATAATGATTTAAATAACTTACTCTAAGCATACATTGTAGTCCTGCTATTTAATAGATCATAAAACGTTGCAAAAACGATACAAATTTATTTATGTGATATAAAATGATACAAATTTATTTACGTGATAATTAATCAAAAAAAAATTGATTTTCTGCGTCCCTCTCCCCTTAGATTAGTGGCCTTAGCTGGAAATCCGCCACTGGTTTTCCATTGAAATTTAATATATGTATAATTGCTGTTCCTCGTTAGTAAGTACTTCACTACTTGAGATACAAATTACTCTTTTGAAAACTTGAATTTAAAACACTATCAGTATTTTCAGGCAAATAACAGCCATAATAATGCCGCGAATTACAATATAAGATAATTTCTTTGTCCCTATTTTAAAAGTAAATGAATGTTTGACTTTTGATTTTTTATTTTATATCAAAGATGTATATATACCAATTGAAATTTTAATTTGTAAGTGTATCGGCTGTGTTATTATCAATATAATTTTATTTGTTGGCATTTTACCAGCTTGTAAAGATAGAATTTTGTTACCGATTGTAATACTCATTTCCTGATAGGGGGGGGGGGGGTTCGATATTTTGCACAAATATGTATTATCCATATCAATAATCCCTATTTGCTTATTTTAAAAATAATCAATTAAACAATAAATGCAATGAAATTAGAGCTTATAGAGTTGTGAATTAGGGAGGGGAAAAAAAAGTTCAGTATTTTATATTATTTATAATAATGAGTTTTATTTAAAGAACATAAAGTGGTTCTGAAAATTCTAAATTTTAATGCTTTTATAAAATTATGCTTAAAAAAGCCTCCATTAAATTGGTTTTTGATTTATAACTACATTATTAACACATGAAAATTAATATTAAATGATTTTGCTTCAGAATCTTTCAGTAATTTTGTAATCTAAGATTGAGTAAATTCAAAGATGGTATTATTTGACTGTTCAGTTATTATTTTAAATATTTAAGAACATCAGATTTAATCGCCCCCTGTAAGTCAATCATATTTTAAATTTTTTACATTTAATGCCAAAATTTATTATATTTTATTCAGTAACATTTATGTTTTTAAAGTTGATACCCTATTTTTCCATAAAGAATATGTAACTCCTTATACTGTATTTAAGTCCTCGTCAACATCTCTAAAGTTTAACGTGTGCAACTAAAGATTCACTGGTTTAGTTTCCTCTTATAAAAAAAGTCATCTGTGAATATTCAAAAGATTTTAGTTGTTTTGAAAAGCAGATTTCATGCTAGCTAGCACTCCACAAGGATGAAACAGGAGCTTATCAAAGCACCCAAACAGATGATTTCCCGTTTTCTTCTAACTACAGAACATTCAACACCCCGAAAGGGAATATTTACTTGTAGGGAGAGAAGAAAGATAGCAGATAACTTTGTCGCTCAGGGAACTTGATATTGAACAGATTTCTGCAGGGGAATAGGAAGAATATTCCTCTTAGTACCAAGTGCAGAGAGATAAGGGCAAGTGCAGGAAGGTTATTTATTCTTGCTTAACTAGCTCTATCTTTTCAATGTCGTGGGCATTTTCCCCCAGCAGTAAACTAAATATTAGGAGAAAAAATTCCTTTTCTTCCATAGATCAATTTATATCTTAATTCGAAGAATTAATGACCTATTACGGTCCCTAAAGACGATAACATCCTTCCATGCCTTGAGATTTTATTTGTGCTCGAT
>JAPMOQ010030497.1:0-15174 GCA_026543055.1 Argiope trifasciata | reverse complement strand
ACCCATTTCTCCTCAAATACATTTATTTTCCTGCGTTCTTCCAAATCTTTGGAAATATGCAGAAAATCTCCCGAGTCCAGATATTATTTGGATTATAAGTGGATGGTATCTTCTTACTTTAATTTCCGGATTAGGAATAAAGACGAAAGTGACTCTTCCTTTTTTGGACATATACCATCTTCCCTACTCACTGTCTTCAATCCCAATTCTTCGACCTTGATTTATTGGTCCCTTAATCCAACATACAACGCAAGTGCGTCCGTTCACTAAAGCTGAGAATGTTTGTAATAAAACTAGATCAGAGACCCTATTTTTGGTTTTATTTCATTCGGCGCTGAAAGGTATCAAAGTAGAGGTAGAGCTATTTTCTTTGGGGATAAAAATCTCTATTTCGAACGGAGGGGGAATATCCTTAGCTTCTGTTTCGGATTGCGGTCTTTTGCAAGTTAAAGAATTGTGCGAAAAGGGGACCACAGAGCTTACAATTTTGATAATCGCTATTACTGAATGTTCTTAAATTATTTTGAACTAGCCGCCTTTGGCGACTAGCTGCTCGCCATGAATAAAGCGTTCTAAAATTTTCAATTAAATCACATATTCATTAGCCTTGAAGTAATTCCGGGCATTGATTGACCTGAAATGAATATTTTCTTTAAGATGATGGACGGAATGTTCTAAAAGTACACCTTTTCCTAATAATATTCTTTGATTTTATAAATCAATCAGTTTTAACCATCGGTTATGCTTCCAAAATATTAAAAAAACAAATTTTCGATGATGTTGCCAAAATATTAAGTATGTTTTTTAAAGAAAGCGAGAAAGGGGAAAAAGTATTAAATTAATGATACAGATATTGCAAACGATTTACTTAAATATGCCATTAAGTCGGGATTTCAGTGCATATCCTGTCTAAATTCAATCAGGTTTACCGTAAATAAAGAAGATTTATTGAGTTAAGGATTTAGATATTGCAAACGATTGTAGAAACCTTTACTCTGCATTTATTTTTTAAAGAAAATATCGCATTTTATATTTCTTTTATTTTATCCAGTCACGTGCTGAAAGTTGCATTTCTGTAGATTTATTTTGAGATGATAGTTTTTTTCATTTTAATTCTGATAATTTTTTTTAATTTTATTTTTATTTACGGACATGTCTAAACTACGACACAAGCACAACACAAAGACGAGAGAGAAAGAGAAAGTGTACATGCCACCGCTTCGGCGTCTCGAGTGCATCTTCTTGTATTCAGCCGACCGCCCAGTCACCACTGAATGTAGCAATATCGACAGGATTTGTTGTGATCGACAGCTGAATAAGTATTATCCGACCTTGCATTGATCGATCAGTCAAACTAACATTCGTTTCGTGGTAGTCAATAGCTGTCTTTCTCCCCATCCGCACACTCTCAAACAGTTGGGATGAAACTGTCCATCTTTGACATTGTATCCTTCAGGGTTTTGAGATGACCTGGTACCATCAGTGCTGTGCCGTCTCGAATACATCTGGTTAGAAAAACAGATTTTCCCCTTCTTTTTTTTCAGGATAGATAAGCCTTTTTGCAGACGACACAACTTCTCTGGCCAAAAACAGAGACATAAAATTATTATTTACCTGCAGCAAGCACATACATTAGTCATTAATAAGCACCGAGTACTCTATATCCTGCATATAGAGCTCTCTTCTGAATGTTTTGGTACTGACAGCTGATACTTAGTAAAAAAAACCTGTTGCTATTTTGAGGCATTTAGAGTGATTTTTTCACTATAGTTAATTAATAATTATAAAATTAATGTGTACCGAGGAAAGAGTATGAAAATCTCAAGCAAGTAAAGGTCAGAAGACACAGCAATAGTGTTTTCATATCAGCTGATTCGCCTTTAAAAAAAGCCTCTCAGTCCCTTGAATTCTTTTATGCTAATACAGTACCCATTCATATTACTACTTCCTGTGCTCCAGAGATTAGGCTTTATGAATTAAACACCTAATACGATCTGTTTTTTTCCTGTAACGAGTATTACAGCTTCTGAAGAATGCTTCATGAATTGCAGCATGACCAAAAATATCTTGCAAATGGAGCTCCCTTTTGATTGTTTTGATATTGACATCTAATACTTATTTTTTTAAAGCAATTTGTTGCTGTTTTTGAGGCATTTTAATTTTGAGAGACGGTTCTATCGCTTCATTTAATCAGTACTTTTTTTAGTTGGGTGTCTAGTTTTATTAAGTCCGATATTTATTCGCTTTAATAATACGTTTAGTTCGTGGTTTACATATTGGGCGGAGGAATCTATTTCTTTGGAATTTGGATGAAAAATTGTGGTGATTGAGTTTGTAATATTGGAAACTAGAGTGTTTAAGTAGTCTGTTGAATTAGCATTAATAAGTAGGTCAGTGTTGTAAAGTTTACCCTAAATTAGTCAAGCTTGCTTTTATTTTATTATTGTGGATTTTAAAGGTAAAGTAAAAATTTAATAAAACTGTTTTGTAATCTCAGCTGAATTCCGGGGCCAAGGACTTGTCATATGGGGTTAGAATTCTTTTGTTGCTGTTTCATTATTAGTTATAAGAAGGATGCAGCATAGTTTCAGGATATGGTGAGTGGAGCGAGGATTTCTAGTCCATCTGATTTCGCAAGTAATTTTAAAATATTGTCATGTAGATAGAACTAGAACACAAGAAATAGAGTTGAATCAGTTTATTAACACAACTCAATTTAGAGTTGTGTAAATAAATTGATTCAACTCTATTTCCTGTGTCTTCAGCCTATGACTGAGAGATCTTAAGCTTTTATACAAGTAGGGAAAGTTCCAGAATACCTTTCTGGAGAGAGTAAGAAAAGTCCAGAGCACTTATCTGATAACTTTAAGAAAGGTCCAGAATCTTCTGGTACACGAAACAAATCAAGGAAAAATAGTTAAACAAATTGTAAATCCTCTGGGATTCGAACACATGATTTCCTAACTACAAGTCCAGCATCATAACCATTCAGCTATGCAGACTTGGCAATGTTTCGTGCCAATGCGGCAATATTACCTCTCATAGATATTTTTGTTTGAGCCCCAACTAATGTGGCGAGCTTTAAAATAACTTTCCAGAATGTATAAATGCATCGGAGTGTTCTGAAATACAGGGTGAAAACGCAGCTTCTTCAACAGTCTGCGTATTTGCTTCTGAAATTACCGAATGGTGTTACCCAGCAGTTCTGACTTTTTATTGGAATTACTCGTACGATTACTTTATTGTATTAGGCAGAGACTTTTAGTGGCTTTAAAATTGCACTGAGCACTTCTAGTCGCAGTAATACTCTACCCCAATCAGTGGAATTCTGAAACAATAAAAATCTTTTCCTGCAATGAATTCGTCATTTTCAAAACATTGGAATTCTGTAAGAACATATTTCCTATAGAATCTGCAGTTCAGCTTTCTAATGCTTGTCCACACTCATTTTAAAATAGAAATTCTTATGTTGCATATTTCATGATTTGTATGACGGAAGAACAATAAAAATAACTTGCAGCGGCATCCAAGAACAACTTTTTGAACTGAAACCAGAAACTGTAGGATGAACAACTTATACTCTATCTAATGAATTTTATTCGAGTTTAATGCTTTTTTTTAGCATTAACCGTTCTCTTGGCATGAAATTTTGAAAATCATCAGTCTATTTCATGTTACCATATATTTATTTTTGCCCTCAGTTACAGTCGGTAAAATTCCCTTTTTGAAATAGATGTAAACTAATAAATTAAACCAAAGAAGGCAAATATTTTGCTGTTAAATAAACCTAATTTACAATCAAGCAATTTATTTTTTCTAGCATTTTAAGTGAATTCAGATAACTTGACTAGATCAAGATAACTCTTCTTGGTTCATACCAAGAAGAGTTATTCATACCTTGGTTGCCTATATTTTATTAAATTTGTTTTAACCATTAATTAGACTTTAAATAGAGAATTATTATAATAAAATCAGCATAATAGATCAGAAAAAACGGAAAATTCATTGTCGACGAAATCAAATTCTTTTCTGAACTCTTCATTGTATTTTGATTCAGGGAAAAGACTCCCTTCTTCCTATTCATGTACAGGGTGGTTATAATTAAAGTGTTACTGTTCAGAACCCCCTTAGAGTCCCTTTTGCCCATCGGATTTTAGTGAAACTTTTTACATACGTTATATGGACCATGGGAAAAAGATTTCTGCAATGAACAAAGTTCAAATTTTGACAACCAGATAAAACTTTCTAAAAATTCTTTAAACAAATTAGTCAAAACTGAAGGTTTGATTAATTTGTTTAAGGAATAAACTGAAAGTCCCGTAAGAGACTTTCAGTCAATTTCTTATGAGTCTTGCAGTCAATCAGAGCCCTAAAATCATTCTGCGTGCCTTTGTCAATGTTAATCATGCCCGTACAGAAGAAAGATCGAACATTACTGGTAAAAGTGTTTTTATCAAAATGGCAGCGATATTTTAGCTGCATTGTGTGAATATCTGCATTGTTTGTGCTAGCTGCATTGTTTGAAGGAATTTCAAAAAGAATGGTTTAAAGATAATTAAGAAATTTCAAAAATACAGGAGATTTGAGTGTGTTGCTAGAAAAAGGGTGGAAACCGATTGTGAATGAAACTGTTGAAGAAGTCACTACTGATGTGTTGAAAGACCCTCCAGGTTCCAGCAATTCTTCAACAAATGGTCAATCGGTGTCATGCGAGTTAGTGAATCCGTGGTCGACAGTACAAAAAATTCTGCGACCATTTAAAAATGGCATCCCTATAAAATTCACATGGTGCAAATGCTACAATTTCAAAACCTTCAAACACGCAATGAGTTTGCTTGCCGATTTTTGGTTTGAGGGGAAGCTAATGACGCGTGGCCTTGGGAATTTCTATATCAAATGAGGCCTTCTATTGAACGTCAGATGGAGTTGTCTAAAATCAAAATTTCCGCATATAGTGGAATTCACTTCCTAATTCCCTGAACCAACAAACACTGCATTCTCTTTAAGTAGCTGCACTGTCACCTAACCATACTTTACAGCTTTTATCATCGAAGCATTTTTCATTGGAAATCTCACTTCTCTAAATCTTTGTGGTGATGGTGTTCGCGGAATTATGCCAATATGGAGGTTGAACTCCGCTAATGTTCGAACCTGCGATATTTGGGTTTGAAGTCCAGTAACTTATCCATTCGACAAAAGTGAACGCTGATGTCTAGCGGCTGTCACTTGCTTATTAAGATGTCACCACAACACTCTCCTATCAGTGAGTCTGTAGAGACGAATGAGTTTTATAGAGCCAAGTGTTATGGCGAGTGAAGAGAGAGTTGCTGCTGCGTCAAGTGAGTCTGATAATTTTGATTGGTGCATCAAGTGAGTCTGACGACTTTCATTGCTGCGTCAGATGAGTCTCACTACTTTGTGTTGGTAACGTTTGCTGCTGGTGGGTGAAGCCATGACTGCTGTTTGAACGTTCATAATCTGAAGTCACCAGTTTGGTTATGGTGTTGGCTGTAATTGTCCCAATATGGAGGTAGAGCTCCGCCAAGGATCGAACCTGCAATGTTTGGGTTTGAAGTCCAGTAACTTATCCATTCGACAAAAGCGAACGCTGATGCCTAGAAGCTGTTTTCGGCTTATTAAGATGCCACCACATCTTGAAGCATGCTCTGTCACGAGTGCATGGTGCAGTGAACTTCTTCATGTAAAGAAAAAATTAGTTTGCCTTACAGCGGTGTTTGCAGACCATTATCCTCAAGCAAGACAGAGCAACACTTCACAATGGACGTCAAGTTAAATAATTGCTTCGTGCTAATTTTGATGAATTTCATGTGATAGCTACAGCTTTTCCGAATGCTTGCCCCCACCCCCCTTTTTGTCCGACTTAATCCCTGTGATTTCTGGTTGTGGGGATTCCTAAAAGATCATTTTTATAGATGAAGAATTAGAGTTCTACCTGAATTGAAATACAGTAACACACGCCAAGTTACTGAAATCCCTCGAGAGTTTCTTCTCACTACCAGTGACCACGCTACAATGCGCTTTCAACATGCAATTGATGTCTGCAAAGTACTCGTTGAGCACATCCTATAACTGAATAAATTTTATGATTCTGACAAATTGTTAATCATTTTTTAGGCGCCACAATTTCTTCTGGTGGTCAAAATTTGAATTACATACTATTGCTGAAATCTTCATAGTCCATACAATATATATACCAAATTTCAATAAAATAAGAAAGACAAAACGGGTTTTAAAGAAGTTTGAATAGATTCTTATTAGCACCATAATTATAACCATCCTGTATAATACAAATGCTTCCTTTTGTCTAATGATTCCATCAGCAGATAATTGAAACTGTAAATGAAAATAATTAAAATTTTCACAAAGCATGATTAAATCTTCTGCGAAAGACAAAAAGCAGTCGGCAAAAAATTCAGCTTCTTATTCACTTCTCATCTTGTCAGTTATTCTGCCAAAAGTAATACGTATTGTGATTTGGGTGAAGACATTTGAATTAGAAACCTGAATCTTTCTGGATTTAATGTTGCTGACATTTGTAGCATTGATTTCTTAAATGACCGATCAAAAAAGAATCGGCAAAAAGCGATACATTATTGATTTGCCAAATGGAGTCTCTATGCCGACTTGGTTTCAATTCTTTAGAATATTTACATTAACTTAAAAATTGTCAACAAAATTATTAGTTTTTAAAAATAATCCTATTCGTTAATGCATAGCTTTCTAATACCTTTTATCAACGACAAACACACGACTAGGAAGACTAGTTGAGACGCGGCTAGGAAAACAGGAGCCATTGACCCTAACTAAAGCCGTTAATTTAATGTAATGCAACTTAATATTATATTGTGCAACTTAATATCGACCGATATCACAAATGTTGTGTTTACGTTTCAAGAACTTTTGCAAAAAAAATGTTTATTAGATTGTGAAACATACACACAACTTTTTATTTGTATCCTGAGCAATATATAGTAACAAATTTATTCTTTTCGAAAAGCTGTTCAGAATTTCTGTAATTTTTTTAGTCTTTAGTCTAAATAAAGGGTTGATACATTCTGATGTGCCTCGGTCAGCTGAATCCCACGTTATATCACTGTCACAAAATTATACTAACCGTACAAATGCGGATTCAAATCTACTCAGCTCTTCTTTCTACCTTGTTAGCTATTGGAGTTGCCTATTATCACGTGATACTAAACAAGCAAGTCGACTTTCTATTTAAGTTAGGAAATCTGGCTACTTTTCAGTGTTGGGTAGAGTTAGCCGGGTAGCGTTAGCCGCAGTGTGTATTGAGGATTTAGCCAAGTTCCTTTTAGTGCCTCTAGACGGCGCTAGCAGTCTGCAGTAACCTATAGGCGCTAACAGAAACTATCTCAATCTGTAAGAGGGGTTATATGATTTGGCAAATAAGCATGTTTCTGGCGAGATATTCCAATCTTTTTTTTTGTTGTTGTTGTTTAGCATTTATTTACCGATTTTGTTCATTTTATTCTATTATAACTTTGAATCATGAAACTGTTTTGTTTATTTTGCTCTTTCTGAAATTTTATTCATTGCTTTTACACAAGCCAGAAATTTATCTGATTTTTTTAAATTTGAAATTGAGTTCAATGAAACTTTTTATTATTATAAAAATGTATTTATTTATCAAGAAATTTTTTAAGTCGTTTATTTAAAATTATTATTTATTAAAACATTTATGTTTTTATTTATTTTATCATTGTATAATTATTTTTCATTTGAAAGAATACGTCTCCAACCGTTGCAAATAATAGGAAATATTTTGATACAAAATTTGTGTCTGCTGATGAAATTAAATATGCTCTGGAGGTTGAGAGAGGGCAAAGTTTGGTCGGGCAATTTCTAATTTTTATTATTTAAAAACAACGGGAAAAGTTTGATGTTTTTCTGCAATAACATTCGGAAATGTTTTCCTATAAAAAAAGATTTTATTGCATCTTTCAAGGTAGATTGTTGGACTTGAGAAATTCCATATTTGGCTGACAGTTGGCAATTTCTTGGATAGTAATATTAAGAATTGCTGTCTCAAAAATTAAATTAAATTTTTTAAAATTAACAAATTTCTAGCATTTTCTTTAATAATTTTGAATCATATCACTAACCAAAAACAAATTCGCACCATTTTAAAATATAAGCAATTAGTTTTTCTGTTAACTTTTTCAAATTCCATTCAATATTTTCTCATTTAATCTTAATATTTTTAAGCACATTTTTCAAAAATATTCTTTATAGGTTTTGTAAACTATACTTCTATTTGAGTATATTGTAGTGATATTAAATACAGTTTTATGTGCATATTATTATTTTAATTTTTAAAACATATAAAACCAAACAATTAAAATTGCAAGCATGGCTTCCTATAATATTTTGAATGAAGATTCAAATCTACTTTATTATTTTCAATTCTATTATTCATGATTATAGAAGATAATGAAACTGCGGATAGATTGGCCAAGGAGGGCAGAGACCTCAACACTAGCTGCTCTGGTGTTTCTCTTCAGGATGCGAATGCAGTGGACAGATATAAACTTAGAGAAAAATCCATTCGGGCCAAACATCTTCTCTCTGAAATAACTGCGAACAGATCTACTATTAAAACCATAACTAGACTGAGAACCGGACACCACAGGGGTATGAAGATTGATGGAGAGGGCATGAAGATCTATAGAAGCTGTAATCATTGTCCTGATACACAGCTTACGTCTATTCACATCTACTAGAGTCCGGCTATGAGCACCAGCCTGAGAAAGATTGGTGTACTGCCAACTATGATAGATCCGTATGGAGACAACATCAAGCAAGTCACAGAAGAAATTTTCAAAATTCATGGACATATTTAGTTTCATCTCTCATGGACACGAAAAAAAAAATATTCATGATTTATTTATTTTATTTCAAATGTGGAAAATAAATATGGAATGTTTGCAATATTACTAAGAGAAATTATAAATGAAGATAATAACTTCTTACCTTTTCGTAATACTACTGTCAATGTAATCTTGGAAATTTTTTTAAGTATTTGTTTAATACAAGGGATTAAATAAAGCAGCATTGTCTTACCCGAGATTCATAGAGGATTTTGTTTAAATGTCACTTTACTATTTATTACTCTATTCAAAAATAATAATTGGAAATGTTGGAATTTTCTTCTCTTTGTAAAGAACTTTCTTCCTTCAGGAATAAAGTTTATTTTTCAAGTTATGTTGAAGTTTTATTATGAATTGGTTTGTGATATGAAATATTTGAGTATCTAACTTTTAGAGTAAATGCCATGCATGGGTATTTGTTTTTCATTTAATTATATTTTTATAAAACATTTGCTTTGATCTTAATATGTTATTGTTATATATATAAGAAGAAAGGTATGTTATGGTAAAGAATGCATGGCCTCACTGTAATGTTATAATTAAATCAATGTAAAAAGTATTTACCATGAATCCAAATAAAAACACTGAAAGCTCCTTCTGTTGTATTCAAAATGTGCTTAGCTTTCTCAGCTGTAATACTGATTTTAAAAAAAACAACATTATTATTATAATAATAGACTGAAAAATAATTTCTAAATCTTCCAACCATGTTTTTCTTACCCAAAGTCCATCTTTTCCCTTTAATGGATTAGACCTGTTTTCAGTTAAATACCATTTAACTTCATTTACTGCTGTCTTTGTAAATGAAAGTTAAACCATCAAGTATGTCAAATGATTTCTTGTATGATTAAATTTAAAGTTTCTCCTATAAGGCAAATTGAGTCATTATTTAACTTTTGCTCTTAAATTCTTAGATAATTAGCTTTTCTTCAGTTTTTTGTAAGTAGCTGTTCTGGAAAGATATTCTTTAAATTATTTAACTGTTTATTGAATGGTGGAATTAGTAAATCATTTAACACAAGGAATATAAGTGTCATAATTGGCTCTAAAATAAAAATCCTTTTTTCTAACATAATGTTAAAATTTATTGTTTATTCTGATCGCAACTAATTTACATTAAATTGATAAAAGTTAACTATCCTTCTGTCCTATTTAAGTTCTAAGAGTTCTTTTAATCTACATCCTGATTGAAATTATCTAGTTTTTTAACTTTTATAATTTGGTCAAAACATTAATTTTAAAATACAGTATACCACATATATGAATTTTATGTTTCAATTTAAGATAAAAATTCAGCATAAATGATTCTGAAAAATATGTCATATATACAAGAAAAAAAATTAATTCACATCAAAGAAATTATCATAATATTCTTTATCAATCATTTGTAATATGCTATATGAAGAAAATAGATTCACTTTAATCAATTTTACTTTTAAGAAAGATGCTTCAAAAACATCTGTTTAAAATATATATTCACAGAATGTGAATGCTAAATAATTTGTATATTAATTGTGTAAATAAATAACTGTCTGTTTTATCTGTTTTTAAATTTGACATTAAAACAATTCTATAAAAATGTATTCATTTGCCTTTATAAAACGAAGGCAATTCTTTCTTTTTTGAATGAAATGAGACCATGAGTTCACTGAAATTTCCAATCTCCAGGCATGGGTTAAAGTGTAATAATCAAGTTTGGTATGGGAAAAAAGTCGATTATCTCATAAAAGAGAATCATTATACATCAATCACTCTCACATACGAATGAAAGATATAGATTCCATACAGCTATTCTGTTTACCATATTTTCTTCTAAAAGGTAGTTAATTTGCATCAATCCTACATTTCTAGCATATATGCTGAAAGTTAAGAGTGTTTGCCATAGACCACCTGTTGCTTTTGCTGCCGTAGGCAAATAGGGGTGTCTTTTCAAAAGCAATAGACATAAGTAGAGGGAAGTGGAGGAATCAATTACAGAACTGTCATACATATCTGTTATTCTATCTTGATGCTCATAAAAGCATCTATTATTTCCCTATTTAAGAAATATTTCTCTGCAAATAAGCTTTCTTTGCGAAACTAAATCTAAGCGATTTTATTTTGATGGTTAAAATGTTAAACAAGAAAAGGAAAAATATCAAAATATTGTTTATTAAAATTATTTGATATTAAAAAACACCCTTCACCTTTAAATACAATAGTAGATAAATAAAAATTTTACAAGATGATGCATTCCAAAGAATAAAAATTTTACAAGATGATGCATTCCAAATAGCTTTTTTTAAAAAAATTTTTGTAATGGATATCAAATCAAAAGAATAACATAATGTCAACATACATATATGCAATCATAATTTCAATCCTACTGAAGAATTATATAGTCGATCATGTATTTATTTATACTTTAACATGAGTAATAAGTCAGACAGTCGACTCTAGAAATTGAAAATGTTACATACTTTAAAGGTTAAAAGCATGTGCTTTGATGCAATACATGAAAATTTCAAATTACAATTTTTGCTAAACAAAACATTGACGTTTACCTTTTATAATTCCCAAAATATATTACTATACAAAAATGATTCGAACACCATTTTCCAAACTTAATAACAAAATCATTTTATTCATATTAACTTCATTATCATACTATTGCCTTTTTAATATTAATGAGTTTAAAAAATATTTTTGATTATATTTCCACAATAATTTTTATTAATGTAGTGAAATTTGTTTAATTCTTAATACCAATCTGTATCAAAATTAAACTAAGGTAAAGAATTTATTCTTTTATCATTAATTTAAATTTGTTTTTTCTGTTACTCAACATTATACGTTTATTTTCATGTAACATAATAATTACAACAAAAAAAAAAGTATGATAGCATTAATAAAAAAAGATAATTTTTAAAAGGAGGGGGAAAAAAAAGGAAATATTATGATTGTAGTACAGTAGTAGCTGAAAAATCTTTTAAAAAAGGGGATAAATTTCTTTATGAGAATTATTTTTCTTCACGAGTGAAATTTTCTAAAAAAATGCTGTAAAGAAGTTTAAGTGTGAATTGATTATTGATGGCATTTAATTTTAAGGGTAAATATCCAGAATGTGTATTTACATTTCAATTAATAGTATTCATATAAAAAAAAACTATATGATCTAATACGCTGTTACGAAGAGACAGTAAAAGTATAATGATAAAAAAAAAAGATTATATATATGTATATATATATATTAATTTTTGAAAAATATTAAAACAAACAATAACATATACATTTTAAGTATTCAATTTAAATGTCAGCTCTTTCTAATTCCAATGAACAATAATGAGGTATACGATTTATTAAAAAGTGATTTTAACTAAATTAAATATATTTTTCTTTTCTTACTTAAAATGACATTGGAACAAAAAAGATATTATTTACACTTTTTTAAACCTTTTTTCACATTTTGAGGTTATGGTTTAAGCAGTAAAAGAATCATGTTTCAAATGTAGAATTTGAATTTTGAGAAGAATTGCATAGATTGGCTTTGATATATATTGTAAAATATGTTATATAATATATTCCCCATGTAAATGTTTGGGCATTCTCTTTGCTCAGTTTATTTATTTTTTCATTTTAATTTCTCTTTGTCATTAGAAATTTCCAATTATATGATACATATTCAAGTTCAACTGCTTTTTCATATGCTAAAAGATTCTTTTTCTTCTTCTTTTGTGAATACAATGGCACGGGAAGTTCTTTCAGTTGTATTTAAAATGTACAAAACTCCTTTTTAAAACACTGGTTTCATGCAAACTCCCTCAGCAAAATAGTGGTCAAAACATATTTTGTTATTCTTATATTTTTCATTCCCTATCCATCTTTTTTGCAGCAATAAATAAAATGTCTTCAGTTAATTGCTGTTTATTTTCTTTTATAGCTCCAATTGGTTAATTTAAGTTCAACTATTTATTAATTATGAACTATAAAGCAGTTTCAATGTATTTGTACCACTAGCTTTAAAATTTTTGCTGAAGGTGAATTGGATTACTGCTAAATTATTTTTGGAAATTAGTATTTTTTCACATTTTTGTGATAGAAACAATGGAAGTTGTTTTAAAAAGATGCTTTCTAAGTTATTAAATTGCCTATTGAAAAAATTAATTTGCAGATCATCTGATTCAAGAACTCGTATTTATTTTATTATTGATTCTAAATGATATTTTCAACTTAACAGTTCTAAAATTCATTATTCTACTGTAATTACAATTATTTTAAAACAATAAAAATTCTTCTATTCTAATTTTCTACAAGATTTTATTCTATATCCTCTTAGATATTGTCTTTTTTTTTTAATAATTCAATCAAAACCTTAATTTTAAAAGATAAAGTAGGTATATATAATAAGTAGTACTATGCAAGTCTTATGGGTTTTAAGGATTTTCATCAACATCTATAATTTTTTTAAAACACAATACCCCAAAAATATTCATCACTCATCATTTGAATCAGTTAAAACAATATTAGTATAGCACTTTTTAAGATGGAGCTGTTTTACATTCTATTAAAAGTTTAATTTATTAATATACATTATCATATTGCAATAATGAATACTTGTAAAGCAAATCACTTTTATTTCATGAATTACTACTGCAAAATCAAAATAAGATGTTAAGCTTCTATAAACTGAGAAAAAGAAAAATTTCACGAGAAAATGTAAATGTTAAATAAAATATGTCGTAAAAATCATGTAAAAATAAACAAATGTATTTTTTTTTTACAATAGAACTGAAACTCATATTGTATTAATTTAGAATAGACTAATATTATGATATTGAATTCAATTATAATTTTTCTTTTTTTTAAATTGAAAAGTGAATTTTTTTTTTAATATTTCTGTGCATTATCAAAAAAGTAGAACATTTTGAGCAAATTTATATGTACAAAGAAAAAATAGTTAACATATCCAAGACATTAGAACTTTTTAGTATAAGTTTCCCTTTAAAATGTTATTACATCAGTTATATAATTTGAAACAATCTCTTATATAACCTTCTCAAATTTAGTATCGCTTCTACCAAAATTCTTATTTGGTGCATCAAAAAAGAAATTATATTCTGGTATGCACAGATAAGTTAATGACAAAAAATTTTGAAATAAAAAGTACATGTATAGAAAAATACTTTTTAAAATACTGTAGTATTATGCATATATTAATTTTTAATTCAATATAAATCTCGTTTTAACAAAGTAAAAATTAGTTTTTATTATAAAGAAAATAGTGAATATTTTATTGTTTCATTTGAAGATTTTTGGTAATCATTCTTTCTATTTCTTTACATTACTTATTTTTACAAATATGAATTATTCAATTTTAAAACAAATTTTAAGTATTTATCATGCAAATTACCAACATTAATAAAAGAACAATTTTGAGTAACTCTGGTTTTATAACTTATTTTTTAAACAACGCAAATAAATAAAAAAGAATAGACCAAATTGTAAGAAAGAGGCTAAAGATTCTATTATTGCAATTTTTAAACCACAAAAATACAAATGCTTGCAAATAACAAAATCAAAGCATGCTTGCAAATATAAAAAAAATGTTTTAAATGTTCTATCACAGTAATTTTTTAAAATTAGATTATTTAAAAATGGAATATACTCAACCATATTTTAAAACTATCAGCTAATTAAAAAAACACAATTAGCTCTGTACATTAAAATATTTCCATTGAATGCAGTCAAATTGCAAGAAATAAAATTAAAATAGTACCAAATAAAGCTCAATTTCTAACTTCCATTTAGAATTTAAATGAAACTTGTAAGTTCATTGCATTGCACAAAGTAAATAAAAAATTTCATTTAACAAACCAATAGACTATAAAATTTAATCCTGTGATAACATATTAGTTTCGTTTAATTTTTTATAAATTCAATGCGGCAGTTGAAAATTTAGCTATTGCAATCCTCACTGTTCTCAGCCACACTCATTTTTAACCAAAAATTAGATTCATAAAACATAATTATCAGCAAAGCTAAATAAATTATATTAAGGTAATTATTCTTTAATTAAGAAAGATCGTGTGCATAAATTAAGGTGTGCCTTCTTCATAAACAAAAAACGTTAACCGTCCACACCTCTCAGTCACTAATCATTTTAAAAATGCTCTTCAATCTTGGCGGGAAACTAATTTTTCACCTTTTGGCGAAAATCTTTTTTCCGCGAGCAACCATACATCTTTTCCATCACTAGCGGAATCCTCCAGTGCTACTCCCCCCCTAC
>JAPMOQ010030492.1:0-13409 GCA_026543055.1 Argiope trifasciata | reverse complement strand
ATTTTTCTCAATTGACTAAAATAAAGATTTGACACAAAACTCCAATTTTAGTAAAAAATCTCATGACTAATTTGATATATTTAAATCATAGCGTTTTTGAAATATCGCGCTTACATGTTTCTGAAAGTGCAAATCAACAGACGGTCAACTCATGGTTGTTTTTGGCTCAAACTTTGAAAGCTGTCAACACTATAGATGTTAAATCTATGTTCAGAATCTTATGTATCTAGCTCACTTCATTTTGTAGCTATCGTGTCAACATATATTCGAACAGTCGAACAAGTGGACTTCATCTGAACAAATTTTACATAAGTTTACATTGAAATCAGCAAATTTTGTGTAAAGACCATACACCAAATTTTAAGCCTATAAATCATTTATTAGTTGTTTTCTGACAGACATACAGATGGACATTTCCCAAAAATATTTTTTTCGAACTCAAATTTGTAGATTCATCAAATTCTCAAGTTTGAATTATTTTAATGCCTTCCATACTTTATCTGCACTACATATACGAGAAAAAGATCATTCTCAGAGTCTGGGGCTTTCTAAAATTACGAAGCCCACTGGGAAGTTGCATAATTTTAATATCTATTAATACTGCCTTCCCGTTTCATGGAGAGTGAACAAAAACAAACGGACAGAACTGCAAAAAAGGCTCATCTCGAACTTCAAGCCACGGAGATAAATCAAAATTTGGAGGTTGAATGTTTTCAATGATAAAAATACTTAATCGTTTCTATATTTAGTGTGAGGGAAATGAAAATAGAATTTTAAAAAAACTACACGTCGGCTAATTAAAATGCTCAGATTTTGTTCCATTGAAATAATTCATCGCCACCCTTTCATCCAATTAAAAAATGAATGACATCAAAGGTTGTACATGCAGAGTGCTTAGCCACTGACCTTTGGGCCGCAAAAACTGTCTCCTGTCACATGATATTATCTCAAGATAGTTGACACCTATCACTGCTTTTGATATTTCCTTCACCCATTCGTCGCGTGTATCGATGCAGATGCCCTTGGCAAAGAAATTACCATGAGAAGTAAATATTAGATGAAAGTACAAAGAGAATGTTCGTTTTTGTATTCATCCGAAAAAAATTAACCATAAAAAGTTAAAATTAGAAGAAAATACAAAAAAAAATTCGTTTTTGTACTCATTTGACGAAATTACTTTAAGAAGTCAAAATTAGTAAGAAATTGTAAAGAGAATGTTCTTTTTTATAATCATTAGGCAAAATTGGCAACGAAATTATCATAAGAAGTAAAATTTAGTAGAAAGTGCAAAAAGAATGTTCGTTTTTGTATTCATCCGACACAATTAAGTCAAAATTAGAAGAAAATACAAAAAAAAAAAAAAAGTTCGTTTTCGTACTTATTTGGCGAAATATACCTTAAGAAGTCAAAATTAGTAAGAAAGTGTAAAAAGAACTTTCGTTTTTATAATCAAAGGCAAAATTGGCAACGAAATTATTATAAGAAGTGAAAATTAGTAGAAAGTGCATTTTGTACTCATTTGGTGAAATTGGTAGTGAAATTACCATAAAAAATAAAAATTAGAAAAATGAGCAAAAAAAAAAAAAATGTTTGCTTTTGTTTCGAAATATGGCAAATTCTAAATATAACATTAACAGTCTACCCGGTGCTGCAACGTTTTGAAATGAAATTTGCATTTTTCATGAAGTAATTCGAAAAAGGGTACAAACATTCATCACTAATATTAACCTGTAAAAAGAATATGCTATTCAAGATTTGACGATATTATATATATATATAACAAAATAAGCCAAGCAAAAAGGAACGCAACCGAATCAGAACTACAACCAATAGAAAAAGAATCCGGCCTGAAAACTTCAAGGGTCACTCCCAGGCAAAGGATTCAAAATAAGGGATTTTTTCTGTGAGAGGCATCGGACAATATCCAAAAGTACTGACCCCTCGTGACCCGAAAATTAAGGCAAAAGAGAATACCAATTTAAACAGCAAAAAGCACAAAAAGTTTTAGTTGCAATTCCAATTTTATTTTCGTTTCCGTAATTAGTTTCGTTTACATAATTTTATTAATTTAGATTTGTTTCATTAATAGATTCTATTGCATTTACTTTTCATTTCGTGAACTTTTAGCTTTTAATTCCGTATAACTTTTAATTTCGATTTCGACCTTGTTAGTTTCGTTTAAATTTTTGTTGACTCAGGAAATAGGTTTTAATTATTTTAATGCTTTTATATACAATTTTATATACAATTACATACAATTTTATATACAATTACATACAATTTTATATACAATTACATACAATTTTATATACAATTACATACAATTTTATATACAATTTATATATACAATATACAATTTATATTTTGATGCAAAATTGTATATATTTTATATATACAATTTTTCAGAAATTCAACGCTATAATTTTAAAATGCAAAAACCCAGAAGAATTAAGTTCAATAAATTGTTTTATAATTATTCCTATAAGCCTGCGTCAAAATTTTCATCAAATTTGTAGAGATTAACCGTTTTTGAGTATATGAAAGCAATATCTCAAAAACGTATGAATTATATAAATGAAATTTTGTAAATATTTAGATATCATAGCTATAGTCTCTAATGAAATATCTGAACCAGTTAACCTCACGGAAATAATTCCAAAATACATAACTGATTTTTCTGCATAATATTACAAAGTTAAACACAAAAATGTGCTATATTATGCAACAATGAAAAGGGGGGGGGGAATTAATGTTGTCTTGTAAAGGAAATATCACTGGACTGTAAACTCAAAATGATTTTGGAATATAAGAAAAAATAACAGCTCAAAGCGCCATGTATGTCATGAAAGATAGCGTAACATGGCTCGTCTTTTACTTAAGGTATCCAACTACGGCTAAAGGAAATTTTTTGAAAAGTTGGATTTTTAAAAACACTTTTTATAACTTTTAGATTTATTGTCAAGTATGAATACTATGAATACAAAAAAAAAAAAAAATTGAAAATCTAATATATTTTGAGGAATAGGAAAATTTGTGGCAAATTTTATGAAATTTAAGCGAGACGGTTAAAACTCTGCACAAAATTGTAATGCAGCAATCCAATTTTTCTTTGTACACATGTTATAGAATATAATGATGAATGAAATGAACCATGATCTAAGAAACATTTTGAGATACAAAGAATTTATGGATAAAAATTTACATTTATATTCCTTTTTTCCATCAATTCACAACTTAGTTTTCTAAAAATACCCATAAATGAATAAGTATTTCACCAGCAAGAAAACTTTTGGTCCATTTCATTGCTCATATTATTTAAAACACACGCTGAAAATTTCATGTAAATACCTCTATTAGTTTTTGAGACATCATGTTAACGGTGAAGAATTTTTATAAAAATTAAAGTTTTGTGACAATCGAATTTAAAGGCAAATTTTAGCTGAAAAATATGCTTTGCTTAAAATTCCCCTGGATGATAGGTCAGGCCTTCCTTTTCCTAGAAAACATAAACTGTTTTAAAAAGAAAAAAGTCTGAACTACAAGAAATAATAATAATAATAAAAAAATTAGCTAATTTGGTCTATAAAAAGTGTTTTTAACGTAGTCGGATACCATAAGGGAATATCAAAAACAAGAAACAATGGTCAAGATGTAAGAGACCAGGAACTTGTAAAAATTCATAACAAGAACATCAAACACCAAACGACAGAACACGACAGCTTAGCTGTCTTCAGAGGAACGACAACAATTTTCTTTGCTATGAGAAATCTGGAAGACGGCGGTAAATTAATTATTCCTTCTACACGCGCACTGCGAAGGGATAGGGGGAAAATATAAAGAAGAAATAACACTTTTCACAATTACGGCGCAATCAATGTCAGTTCCCAGTAAGCTAAACGCCGCCAGCCCGGTCCCACGTCGCCATTACACAACCAGCGATTAGCAGCTAAATTCGCCTTAAATAACGCTTCTACCCGTAAATTAAGCTACAAGTGGGTCAATAATTAGTGCAGCATAACCCAAAGATTGCTCCAAATTACGAGCTATTGGCTGGCTATCAGCCGCTATCTCTCTTACTCACGTGCATTTTTTTTTTTACCTTTCTCCCGGAATTAAAGTCACGTGTTAAATGCCCTAATCCTTTATAGGTCTTTTCTAACATGGTTTTTTAAGTTGGTATAGCTAATACATAAAAATGAGTATTTGTTTGTTTGTATTTCATGAGCTGCTGTACTGTTCATTCGATGGCTTGTCAACTTATTGCTTTAAACCTAGAAAATCCATGTTTTCCAAAAAAAAACAGTTGTATGTCGGGCAGCCATGCAATTTGTTTTTAATGAAGGAAAAATAAAAATTGTCTACCCTAGAGTACACTTGAACAATTAAGTAAAAGAAAATAGAATAAATACTCTTTATGCTTCGCCTTTATATATATATCATTCAATTTCAATGATTATGTTCATTGTCAATAAGAAAATATCATTCATTCTATCATATCTAACTTTAAAACAATAGATCATTCAAATTTCATACGATATTTTCAAAATTATATCTTCTGTGGCTATAATACGCTGGGTACGAGCTTATTTATCTATAAATTACGGGTAGAAAAGATTATTAAAGTAACGGAAAAGTAACGTTCCACTGGACTAGGTGTTATCAAAGTTATTAATATTTATTCTTTGGCAAGTTCACACTAAACCATTAAAAAGTCATTTTTTTCAAACCATATTATATTAAAATATTTTTAGGATTAATATACTGTGATACTATCAAATAATATTATATTAAAATACTTTTAGGATTGAGATTTGTTAAAGAAATTATCATTTAACTTATTATATAAATTAATTTGATTAATTAATAAGTAAGTAACAAATCAAATACCATTTTGAAGGAGGCAAGGAACTGAAGCTTTTAAGTTTCTATTTTACGGAAAAATTAGTAAGCATTTATGACAATCTACATAATTTCATCTAAAGAATGATAAATTTGGCCTTCCCGTGACCCTAGAAAGTGTTAAGAAAAGGTTAAAAAATTTTAACTTGTTTATTTTTTAATTAAGTAAAAATTCTACGGAGAATAGTATCGCTCAAAGATATACCACTTTAAAATTCAGAAAGTAATTTTGCTGCAAATGATATTTTTTGCCCATTTTTTAAAATTAATAAATTTGTGAAAATTGATTTTAAATAAAATTTTCCTTTTTGTTTTTGTTGTTGCAATGAAACAGAAAAATATTTCTTTCATTTAATCAAATTTTTCACTTTTACGTTTTTGCTAAGATTAATGCAACGATAAAAAATTTGCCCATTTAAGACATTAACTCAAACGAATTTTCTCCTTTGCCTTTATTAGCATGGCAATATTAGAGAGTTAATCTTTCAGTAAATTCTGAGCTGTAAAAATCGTTACCTGCAGAATGAAATAATAAATTCAGTCAGATCTGAAGTAAACAAGAAAGGCCAATCTCGTCTAAAATTTCCAAATTCTAAAATTTCTAAATTCTCGCCAAAACGCCTAAAATTTCATACGATAAGAATATTTCGGATTAGAGAAATGAAATTTGAAGAAATTTTTTCGATTTCTATTAATAGTTCACACTCTCTCTATAAATATATTTATTTATATATATTGCTGAAATTTTCAATCGTTAATATACTTTTTATTCATCCACTCAAGTTCACATACATTTTTTTGAAAATTTTAGTAGAGGATATTTGATGTTAATAAAGTTTTTTTTTTCAAATATTAATTCATTCATTAAATTTAATTAATGTTTAATATTTTAAATAGAGTTTTAGCAGCTTGTAATGATAATTGAAATCAACAGATAGTAGCTCAATCTGTAAAATACAATTTCAATATTTTTCATGTCACGTGAAGTTCAATTCTTGCAAACATTAATAATAATTTGATAAATTAATTGATTTTAGTTTTATATGGGAGATTTCCTAAATTTATATCCTGTTAAATATTTTATATAAGATTTTTTTTTCTTTTGTAAGATATTTAGCAGTATATAAATTCAGGAATTAATACCAACAGTTGCGAAGCGTGTAGATCGCTGGAGACAGAAAAATTTGCAACTTAATATTGTGATTTTGTTGTATGTATATCAGTGGTGATTATTTAATAAAAAGTAACTAAAATAAAATAAAAAATTCTTTATTGACCTAAGTGGGAATTGACTAAAAAAATTTTTTTATTACTCTTTCATCTATAAATAATATGCTAAAATATTAATGTAATTGAGATAGATAAAATTAAAGAAATTATTTTAGCTTATGAGATTAAATCAATTCGATTTGTTAGTTGTGTTCATAAATTAATAATTAACAAATTAAGGTAATTTGTTAGTTACAGATAAAAATAGATTTGATATAATTCGATTTTCATTTCATCAACAAGTTTATGGTACAATAAGCTACAGTAAAAGCTCCTTATTCGCGCTTCCTTCATTCGCGTTTTCACTATTCGCGGATTTAAAAAATGCGACCCAATTCCTATATTCGGGGCTAAAAATTTCTTTATTCATGGATCTAATTAGTACATACATAATAAAAGGATTCCAATATGTATCCTACCCAATATCCTTTGTAAATGCCGTCAAATGGACTAATAAAAAAAGTGGAATGGAATAGGACGAGATGGGTTCGAACAGATAGGATCAAGTGACATTCAGGAATTGCTTGAATCACAAGATGAAGATCTGACTGAAACTGACTTGGAGGAAATGTTAAATTCACAGCCCATTAAAGAATAGGTTTCAACAAGCACTGGAAACGTGACATTTAATTTGAAAAATCTAAGTGAAGGTTTAAGAATGGCAAATGAACTTTGCGATTTCTTTACGAACATTGATCGTCTATGGAACGAAGTCTTATTTTTAGGAGGCAAATTGCTAATGCGACTGCTGCGTATCAGTCTGAATTAAAGGAGCTTTTAAAAACTGCCAAGCAAGAGAAAATGACAAAATTCTTCAAACTATTGCCTAAGATAATTAATCAAAATGTTCAAAAACTTCAATTAAATTTATTTTTTATACATTTGTTTTTTTTATTTTGTCACCTAGGATCGTATCCCCTATAATCCCATATAAATGACCATTCCGTATTCACGGTTTCTGTATTCGCGGCATATTTATGAGTTGGATTATTGAGGTACCTAGCCCCGAAGGGGCTTATCCTCAGTCGTGATGAATAGATGTTAAACCTAACGGTCAGTAAAATGCCGTGGTACTCTTCGTATGGAGTGACAGCTGTTGAGTGCATGGCTTCAGAAGCCATAATGAAGACGAGACAGGCAAAAGTTACCAGTACAGGGGTGGAGGAGGGTGTTGGACCAATCATAGGGGAGAGATGAGCTATTGTCCCAGTGTGACCAATGAGAGGGCAGTTTCTCAAGGGAGTTAGAGACAGTCAATCCAGGAGTGCGTTCAAGATGAACATATACCCCGCGAATAAACAGCTTTTACTGTATTTTGTTGGTGGTAGGTGTTGCCACAATAATAATTATTTTCTTGTTATTAATTTAACTGTTAAACCACACTATGTCGTCAAAGTATTTATTTATATTTTTGTGGTTTCTGAAGTTATTAAGAGATTGCAGCTTTAACACCTAATCATTGGAATTTAAAACTGAATGGATTTTGCGGTAAGTATACACCCCATGAAATTTTTTTAAAAAGAAATATTAGTTCAGATTTTAAAAGTGGCAATTGCCGACTATCACGTGCAGGGCAGAAAGGACAGATAAAACTGACTATTTATTCCACATCCAAGACCCGCTGATAAAGAGAAATTATCTTTTACAGATAAATGAATAAAGATAAATATCATATCACGTAAGCCAAATAATGATTTCATTGATAATTTTAAATAGTTGAAACGAAAAGTGAGCTTAAAAGTCATACCCACAAATATTTATTACATATTTTTCATCTTTAATAATAACAATAAAGCAATAATTAAAATTTTCGGGCAATCTGTTTATATGTTCATCCAAATGCCCTATAAAAACCATTCAAAACTTACATATTTTGATTCAATAAATTATTTTTAAGGTGGATTTCCACTCAGACAGTTATAAGACAGCCAGTATGACAACGCATGTGCAGGAAAGCACTGATTTATGTTTGCCACAAATCGTAAGGTAGATTCAGAACATCCACGCTTGGCTGTTAATTGCCGTTTCGGCGGCGTCACTGAATTTTTCTTTTTTTTTTTTCTTTTATTATGTATCGTACTAAAATGATGGATATGTAGACAAAAAAAAATTGTATTTAAAAAAAAATATCAACAAACTTAAATCTAGAAATTTATTAAAAAGATGGCAAATAAAAGGGAACAAAATCGCATCTCAAGAAGCAAACAACAAAAAATGTCGGAATTAATCTATTAGTGATCAAGTTTTTCACGCCAAAAAAACCCGCCAAATACTACAAAGAGGAATACGCAGTAAGGAATAAATGCAACACAATGGCATATTTTTGTCCTGTCGGGGCAAATACTTGCCATGGACCGAATAGCATTTTTCAGCCTTTCTACGCAGGAGCTGCCTACTCACCGTCTTGTGAGTGACAGAGTGTAAACACTCCTTTATACCTACAAAAATATATTAATTACTATTTCATACTAGCAACAGCAGCATCGAGCGAGAGAAAGTAAACATTTTGACCTTCTTTTCATTAACTGACATTATCCAAAATTTCTTACAAATTTACAATGCTGCTGATAAAATTACAAGCACATTTCGCACATCCAGATGTGCATGACTTGATTTATACGAAAGCAGGCAAACAGACTTTTTTCATCCAAAATTCAATAGGGAGTTACAATTTATATGCAAGACCGAAAACTAAATTTCATTGGTTAAGTTCATTTAATTTCTAAGTTATTGTAATTATCAGAGAACAGACAAAAATAATTTCGTTAGTATTTTTTGGATTCAGGCAGATCCAAAATGTAAAATTTCAACAAAATGTAGAAGTTAAATTACTTTCATTTTCTATATTCTAAATATTTTTCTTTATTTTCAATATTTATAAATTACAATTTTTTAACTTTTATATTTCATAAACAAAAATTCTGAAAAAAAAAGTTTTAAAAAATGAAATAAAAGCCAAGATTAACGCTAAAATAAATTGAAAAGAAAATTGCCAAAATGCACTCATTTTTAGGACAGCTAATATGAAAAAGAATACAAAATGTATTTAATAAAAGGGTAATAAAATATCTGCATTTGGTTTCATGACGATTTGAAACTAAGACTTATTTTTGTTAATCTTTATTTGTATTAGATCAAATTATAAGAATAAAATATTAAAAATATTACAAAAAAAAGAGTACACAAAGGAAACAACTGTAGAGGATACCTTTATAATATGTACAAAAATAGGGTTTCATAAATTGATAAGTCTTAATCTACAAATTGTTTTAGTTCGTCCACAAAGCTATAATAAATTATCCTTCCTTAGCATTCCAATCATAAAAAATAAAAATAAAAAATGAATAAATTTATCTCAGGATTTGGAACAAGTAATTATCAAATACTTTAACAGCAATTTAAATATGGAAAAGTTATTAAACCAACAATTGCCTGATAAATCACAAACACAAAATCTGAGATTCCTGTTAGTAATTTAAATATTTGAGTTTAAGCATATTATTTGCAGGAATTTAAGTTAATTCTGTTATTAAAGATTTGAAGACATTAATCATACCATTTATTTAAAAAAATAAGCTCTATTATTTACGCTGTTTTATATAATAAAAAAATAATGAAAATTAGTGTATTAAGAAAATGAATACAAACGAATTACCAAATGATAGGCTTTAAAAATTACGAAAGTGTTCGTTGGAATTTCAAAGAAAAATGTTGTAATCAAATAAATAATTTAGGGAAAATGCATTTTTAGAGGGAAAATTTATTCTCTGAGCAATATTTATGAAATAAAAAATAAATAACCAATGTAAGTTGAATTAAGAAAAGAACCAGAATCTTTTCTGTCATTAACAAACGATCGTTTGCAGAACTGTGTAATTAAAATTTCCGATATAAAAATTATGATGAAATAAAAAAAATAATTTGTATTCCAAGAACTTCTCTTTGATTGTGGTTTGAAGCAATGTGCCAATGATTTCGCAAGCAGAACAAATTTTGACTACATAAATTAAACTAACGAATGTGGTCTCCCTTAAACTTTCTCGCATGCTTTCTAATAAAGATGTTATTCCAGATAACTCCATCGTGACTTTGGCATTATGCAAGAATTTGGCATTTTTTTTACTGAATATATCGTGTGATCCTTTTCCGAGTTTGTAGGCGATTAATAGAATTCGTAAATTGCATTTGTGTTTCCGACTCGTTTTTCCTATCCACTTGAAACCAAAATTTGACACAGAATTACAAATGTAATCAAAAAATCATATACTGATTTGATATATTTAAGTCATTGTGTTTTAGAATTATCGCATTTACGTGTTTCTGAAAATGCAAGCCGATCGATGGTCATCACTTCGTTGGATTTATTCAAAATTTGAAAGGGTCAACATTATAGATGTTAAATGCGTGTACCAAATGTTATCAATTTTGACTGTCTTCATTTTGTATTTATCATGTTAACTTATATTCAAACAGCCGGGTGCATGGATTTTGCTTAAAGTTTGACTGAATTCTATAAATTTATAAAAGGCCATGTACCAAATTTTTTTCCTCTAGCCCAAAGTAATTTTGAGTTATCTTTGTCACAGGTAAAAAGATATTTTTTAATGAAAAATATTCAAATTCAAGGAGGTCAGAAAGGTGCCTATTCTTCACAATCTCAAATTAGAATGATTTTTTTTATAATTACAATACATTCTCTAACACAAAATAAATAATCGAGTTTCGTGATTCCAGACCTAAAAAGAACTTAATGAAATTTTTCAAATCATAATCAGTGCCTTTCGTCCATTTTTATTTTAAATATGTAAGCCACTAATTGAACATTAAAAATTGTAGAAATGAAAGTTAAAGTTAATAGAGTGATCTCTTTTCTTGCATAATGCGTAAAAAAAGTATCAATTCGCATAAAGCTATTGAGTAAGCATAAAGCTCAAGCTTACTCATGAACGAAAGTAGAGCTTAGAATTTTGTCAGTTCCCCACAAGAGTATTTTGAGCTTCCTACTACGATAAAATATTATTAATCGAATTTTTTACGTTTTGTAATCATCTTGTTCCACTGATTTCGGACAGACAAACTTCCTCTAACGAATATATTTTCAAATTTAACAGAAACCTATATATTTAATGTAAAGTTCATATTTCCCTTTTCTTACATTTAGCTCAAGTGTTTTTGAGTTATCACGGCTAACAGATACATCGCCATAATTCTAAAAATATATTCTGTAAACTCATGAAAGTTTTAAAACACAGAGATTTGTTAAAATTTGTAACTTTTGGCGATAACAGTACTGCATTCTATAGTTCTTGTACGATGGAGTAAAATAATAATAATAAAATAACTTATCAACCCTTCAGTTGCTGAACCTTTTCTTGTGATTCATCTTGACTCATAGGATTTGAAAAGCAACTTGCCAAATTGGAGATAGAAAACATTACATAGACTGAATTTGGTCATCTGATTTGGACTGGATTGGATTTGGATTTTAATGGTGCAAAAGCCAGATATGGCTACGCTGCGCCAAACCTATGGTGAATATATAAATGTACAGTAATAAAACATTACAGTAAAAAAAGGCTCTAAAATACATCCAATTTCTTGTGAGAAATGTCATCTGATTTGAGATTTCCAGATAGCATAGGATTTTTATTTTTAAAAAAGTTGTTGTTGTTGTATTTCATATGTGAAATTTTAGTTGGATTTGAGGAAGAGAATTGTAGAGATTTCTCTTTTTCAAATGTGCCATCCATTTAAAATGAACTATCTCGGGTATTGATATTCCCATTAAAATACAAAACGCTTCTCAATTTTTTTTTATTTACAAATATTTATAACTGGCTGTCAGTTTGCTAAATTAACCAATCAGGTTTACTGCATGGTATTGAAAAATCAAAATAAGATTAAAAATCTCTTAATAATCAAATAGATTCTGTATTGTTGTTGCATTTTGCTGGAGACAATTGTTCAACCATTTTTTAAGAACAATTTATTGCATTTTATACACACATTTTATATATATATTGCACACACAAACATAAAGCTTATTTAAATAACCAACTTAGAAAGAGAGCCTACCAATTAACTCATTTCAAATTTTTAATTAAATTACAAATTAATATTCAATTCTAACTCAATAAATTATATATAAGAAATTATTCTTTTGTCGAATTAATTTGGAGTTTGCTACAGACAATTCGTACTTCTTGCATACAGTCGACCACCCCGCCATTACTGAACGTAGCAGTATTGACAGGGTTTATTGTGGTCGACTGCTGAATAAGTATTGTCCAACCTTATATTGATCGAACGGTCAAACTAGCATTCCCTTCAGGGTAGTAAATAGCTGTCTTTCTCCACCTCTGCACTCTCTCAAACAGTTGGAATGAAACTATCAATGTTTAACATCCTATCTTTCCGGGTGTTGAGATTACCAGGTACCAACAGTACTGTGCTTAAATCATTATTTACAATCTTAAGGTCCTTCCTTAACTCTGAGATCTCCATACATTCCATTAAATAGTGGCAAACCGTATCAATTTCTCCACAAATGCATTTATTTTCCTGCGTTCTTCTAAATCTTTGGAAATATGCAGGAAATCTCCCCTCTAGACAATTCGTACTCGCATGATTCTCATCAAATATAATTCGCCAAATTATGTTTGGAATCCAGTGCACTTCAAGCCACGAAGGGGGGGGGGGAATAATAGCGCCACAAAAAAAAATAAGATAATGTGCAGCTAAATATTATGCGCATTAATGTCACACCAATTACAGATCCAGACATAATTAATGTATTCAACAATGCGAATGTCTATTCTTTAAATCCATATTTTTGTTTCCAATAGTGTTAGTTAATTTAAAATATGTTTAAGATAGAAGCGTGCGAAATCTAACATTAAAAAAATAACATGTTTCAAAATAATAACTTAAACTGCTTGCATTAAAGAATGGAAAAAAAAAAACATTCAAGAATATGTAAATCTACATGACTGAACCGAGATTGATATCATCAATTTCTGTCAATTCCTTCAGAGCTGATGTCCATCCGCGAAAATAATCTAATGGAAATGATGAAAGAAAAATAATTAAACAATTAGAATAATCAAAGATGGCGTCGCGATTAAATGAACCATGATAATTTTTTGGAAGGGGGAGAAAGAAAGGCATGTAAACGTGTGCTTGATCTTAAACACATTAATGAGGAACTTTTAATATTATAACCAACCATTTCATTAATGAAG
>JAPMOQ010030478.1:0-22375 GCA_026543055.1 Argiope trifasciata | reverse complement strand
TTGAATGTTCATGAATTATGTATACCGCATGAATTTTTCAGTCTTAATTGAATGTTCATGAAATATTTAGTTCATTGAGTAGAATTTGAATTGCGATTTTTATATACCTTATTTTTACTCCCGCAAAATTTGCTTTCATATCTAAATTTATTATTCCCAATTTTATTAGATAAACACCTTCAGGAATTATTATGTTCCATTAAGATGAACGCATCGCAATGAAAATCCTTTTTCATTTAATTAATAAATTAGGCGACATACCCAAAATGATTATTATTTATCTTACTTTATTGATTTAAATAGTTCGCGAGACTGTTAAGGACTTGCATCGCTTTATTTTAAGGCATAAATATATGTTGTCACGTTTTATATTCCAGTACTTAAACAAATGGCTCTCATTCTTTCTATTCTAAAACATTTTCGAATATAGTCTCTGCAGCAGATGTTTTTGAAAATTTAGAAAGAAACGAGAAATTTCATTTTTAATTCACACTAGATCTTGGTAGTCATTTTATTTAAAGACAAAAACTGATCGTTAAGTTTTCCTCAGAGTATTTGCTGCAAAAACTGTATAACAAGTTTTAAAAAATCCTTAAAAAAATGCGCATTGAATTATATTATATAAATTTATGAAGCGAATACTTTAGGGATGATCATTTGCATGACTAATTGATTGATTGATTTATACTTGCAATTTGATTAAATAATTGAACTTCCTATTAATATACATTCTTTAAGTTATTAGCACTTTCAGTAAGGTATAGCAACATCTACCAAAATGTAATAAAATATTTAATCTTTTCAGGGCGCCACTATCAAAGTAGTGCTAGGTCTTTCATTTGTATAGGCAACTTACAGTCAGTAGAATAGCTGAAAATTTAGCGTCATAAACACATTTGAGACCTTAATTGGGTAGAGAAGAGTACGCGCTTTAGGAAAAAATGCACCAAAATTTCTTACTTTACAGTATAAAAATTAATATGATATACACGCACTCACTCTACAGTATAAAGATTTATATGACACTGCCATAAACTATCTTTATCTATATATTTTAAACGTCGATTACTTTTACAACGAAATAATTTTTGAGTTAAATTCTAAAAAATGGCTACACTTTACAGTAACTGAAAAAAAAGCTCCTATTTGAATATCTTCGCTTGATAATGTATTACTTTCCATTTGTAGTTATCAAAGGATGAAATGTGTAAAAAAACCCTCAACACGATTGTGTAATTAAACACGCATTTTAATAGTTGGCAGTTCTACGAGCTACCAACAATTAAACACATAATGGAGAGGATAATGTGGCTTGATCATTCCGATTGTAAAACTTTATATTAATTTTAATAAATTCAAATTAATAAAATTGATAATGCGAATTATTCACTTTAGATTATTTCAGTTCAATACAATCCTGCGTTAAAACAGCAATAACAAACGAAAGGACCAAACATAATCACTTTTCGAATAGCTATTTACTTTTAAGTTAAACGACATTTATTATATTGAATTCAGTAAAACGGGAAGGATTTTTATAGTTAACTTTTAAGATATTTTTGGGTTGTAATAGAAGGAGATAAAATAATTAATACATCGAACAATTACAAAAGACTAACTTGAATTCTCCATTTGAAATTATTTTAGACTTATTTAATTTATGATTAAGTAGCTTAATAACTTTTCAATAAAAAGAAGTAAACTTAATTTATACGAATGGTCAGAGTATATTATAATCCTGCCTAAAATTAATAACCAATTTAAAATCAAAATTTAGATTCAGATTTTGTGTTTATATTTTTTGCTTTACTTCTAACAATTACAATTCTGCAGATATATTAAGGAGTATGGTAAGTACACCGCTAATAATGGAAGCGCTGTGTATTTGAGGTCACGATTTGCTTGAAGTAATGAAAAATTTCTTATAGCTCACAATTATATTAGGTTGTTCGGAAAGTAATTTCGTTTTTTCCTGACAAAGGATTTAATTGCATTTTTCGCACCCAATTTCATACTTAAAACGCAAAATCATTTTATGTTTTAAGAGCTGATATAGCAAGGCTTGAGTGTGAAAAAGTGCAGCTGATTCTTCGCAGTAGTTTTTGGATGGTGCCCTTTTAAATATGGAGAGCAATAAACAGCATTTTCGTCATTTTTTTCTTTTTTGCTATAAAAGGTAAAAATGCTGTTCAAGCCAGAAATAAATTAGCCAATATGTGTGGAGAAGATGTGTTAACAGTACATCAGTACCAGAACTGATTTGCAAAATTTTTCCTTCAAATGAGGAGGCCAAAAACCACCTCGATCAGTTTTTTTTTACAGCAGAGACCAAAACTTTTATGAGCGTGTAATCATGTTACTACCAAAAATATGGCAAAAGGTATTAGACCAGAATGGCAATTTTATAATTTAATAAATAATTTATTCATTAAACGAAAATTTCTTTTCATTTTGACAAAAAAATACGAAATGACTTTCCGAACAACCCAATAACTTTGAATGAATATTGTTTCTAATTTGTCGTATTTTAAGATATAGAGAGGGGCAAATTATATTGAACCTTGTTTTACCCAGCAGATTATACCAAATTCATCTGAACCAAAACTAAGACGGAAAATACAGAGCTACTAATTATGATCGATTAAAACTAATTTAAATGCTCGTTATTATTGACGGTTTACAATAAGACTACTTACGATTTATATTATGCTTTTTATATTAAGATTAAAAGTATGATTACAGAAAACTGGTTAATTTATAAAAATAATTTAAGAAAAATTAGGTTGATATTTATAAATTAAAAAGTTAACGAAAGGGTATTTTTATATTAAAAAAATTTAGTTATTTTAGATGTATTATGACTAAGTTTTGTAAGAGAATAAATACCTAGAAACTCTTGGTGCAGAAATGTGGGATAATATCGAATAAAATTTCCGCATGATGTTCGTAAATAAATAAACACAAACAACAACATTTACCTACGGACCGCACAGCAGTCTCATGCCATCTTATAAAAAGGCGTCTGGATGCGAGAGCTGTGGGTTTATGAGAGCCGTTTGTTGGCTAAGTGCCTCCTTTTTCTTTTGCAGGAGGAGGAATACAATACTTTCATAATTTACAAAAGATTCAGTCAAGATAATTTCAATTTTTTAAAAAAATTACAAAACAACAAGCCTTTTTAAAAAGCTTTGTAAAAAATATGGCCTTTGTAGGCTGCAAGTTCATATATACAAATTTTTAGCTCATATATTTAGTTCTTTTGATTTAAAACACGGAGAAAAGTTATGTAAAAGAATCCCAAGATCTTGCCAATGTCCTTAAATATTTTTTGAAAACAGAGCAGTTCGTCCTTTCAAAGCTTCAATTGAAGTCTGAATATTGCACAAATAAGTCCATTGTCGGACACAATTCTTTAGACAAATACTTCATCTTTTCAACCATGCATTCTAACCTCCATAGTCACTGCATCCATTTCCATTGAGTCTCCATGCAATCAGACGTTCGTCGAGAGGTATGGAAAGAAAAAAAAAATCGATTAATAACAATGTACATAAAAGGAGTCAAAATAACATAAGCACTGAAAGAAAAACCCCAAGAAATTCGGCTTAAACAAAAAGCCACTTAAGTCTCCGAAAAACTGTTGAACTCGGAAGTAAGTTTCTACAGTTTGCATTTGCCATTATGAAGGCAATGAAAAGTAGTATTTGTAATTATTTTTATGAAATATCAGTTCCTCATCTTAAACGGTATATAGCCGAAATATTTTATTGGCTATATAGAAAAATAAACTATATAGCCATAGCAAAAGGTTTAAGCTTTATTTTTAAAAAAAATAGTTTTAAAAATTCATTTAGTAAATTAGACAAGACACAATTGCTGTCATTCTTCAGAAAATTTTTTATGGGCATTATTTTAACAGCAAGTGAAGTTAAATACAATGCATCTGAAGTCAAATATACCTGGAGCTAAAGCAAAATATCGTCAGAAGAAATTAGCTGCTTTTGAAGCAAAACACACGAGTTTAGAGTCTGATTTCATATTTAAATTGAGAAACTTTTACAGAAAGAATAACTAAGTTTGATTCCAGCTTAAAATGCTTCGTACAACTGCACCTAATGTGTTGATGCGACGCTCTTAATCATTTGTGTTTGACTTGCAGAAAACTTTATGCAATTACACATGCGTTTTAAATATAATTTCAATTCTGGGTCAAAAATATTCCCTTTAAAAGTTAAATTCTGGTCACAACTACGTGAACTTTGCGTCAAATCCTATTAGGATTATTTGTGTAACCTCATTTAATGGTAGAGTTTTAATCACATACTTTAGTAAAATGACAGCTTCGCAAAACGATAAAAAATTTGTAATCTAATATTTGTATAAAATAAAATTACGAAAATTCATTCAATTAAAGACAACTTTTTTTGTCTTTAACGATAATTTTTGAGGATTGAAAATAACCTCCAACTTGTCAAGAAGGATAAATTCTTTATAATTTTTTTAAATTCCTCGCAATTTTTACGGGAAAACTATAAAATGCTGCATATGGAAGAATTCATATTTAATAGTTTGATATCATAGAACAAACTTTGTTCCATAATAAATAAAACTGAGGTTGATAAAAGTTATAAAACATGCAAAAAGATTTATTCTAAAATTAGCTTGCTAAGTGTGTAATTAAGTTATTTTCTAATTATTTCATATTGGAATACTTTATCATTCACTGCTGACTGGTTAAACCAGGAATCGTCAAAACAAACAAACAAAAAAAAAACAAAAAAACCCCACCAAATCAAAAACCAAACAATACAAAATTGAACGGAAAAAAATTAATGAACAAACATAAGAACACAACACCTTCAAAACTAAAAGAACTAAAACCACACACATAAGATGAAAGAAAACAGAGTACTGAAGATTCCCTTCGCGCTTAATGCATAGAAAGCCAACAGCAGTGTCGTCGCTCGCCAAGTCTGCGCCAAAGGCTCCTAATTGGTTGATGGGTTCGCCAGCAATAGACACGGATAAGCCATAATCGCTCTTCTGGCTACATACTATAAGTCAAGCAAATTACAAACTGGTCACAAGGTCAAGTTGTGACGTCCCGGTATACATACGAAAACCCATTAGGAAAAAAGGCGCAGATTGTTTTCTGATTTATTATTTTATTTTCTATAAAGAATATAATATTAAGTCAATTATAAAAATATTTAAAATTTTTACGTACGCAGTTAGATATGTGTGATTTGCGTATTAAGAACTGTTATTCCTTCGAGTCCCAATAAACCCCTATTCGACCCCTTGGCTCAGATAGACCCCTACTGTTGTTAAATACACCCCTAGGGGTCTATATAGACCACTTTGGCGACCCCTGGGTTAAACAGACACTAATCCACTTTGGAAGACCAGTTTGTTCGCCTTGATTGAATTTTAGAGCTGTTAAATGATTAAAATGAAATGCATTTTTTTAAAAAAAATTGCATTATTTGACAAGACTGAAATGTATAAACTCAAATAAACCAGTTTGTAGAAAATTAAAAAGTAGATAGTATACTATAAAATAAAAGAGAAAATAAAAATCCCTCTATGAGTGGAAAGGAACGTGATTTTATGGTGTTATGAATTTCATCTACATCTTAAAACTTAAAATCATTACCGAGCGAATGCTAGATGAAGCTCAATTTTCAAAAAAATAATTTATGGGCAAAATAGAATAAAAATATTGATTTCATTAAAAATGTTTTTTTTTAATCGTACGATAACACAACGGCCAATTTTGTAAACTAATTGATTTGGAAGATATGAACATCACTTCAGCATATTTCAACGATTCAGCCTATTTTGTGCTGTCTGAACCTTATTGATTTATTTTATCTCTGCGAGAATGGACTCCAGTGAAACGACAAGCACGCTCGAGGAAATTTCTAACATTCTGAAACTGCAATAATTAAATAAGCCAAGCATTGAATTCCCTGCAGCTGTAAAAAAATTCACTGAAATATTCTGAAATTCTTACGATGAATTGTTTAAATTGGAAATTTTTCAGTCGACTGTAAGTAATAAGAAAGGATTTTTGCTGCACATACGTTAATATTTTATGTATATAGAGTGATTATTAAAATGCTTTAAGTAATTAATAAAGTAATAAAATATTTTATTAGACAATGGGGAATTAAAACAATATCAATTATAAAGGAAAATATATGTTTTATTACTGGAATATAGACATGTGTTGCTTTTTTTCAATAGTTTGATCACAAAATAACTTTTGGAAAAGAAATGGATTTGCCTTATCAGTTTTTTAATAGAAAATTTATGAAATGGGAAATATAGTATACCCTAAATAACACGAAAGATACATTCCAGATTAAGAAAACTCATTTGAAAAAAGTTTAAACAAATAAACAGCCTCCTTTTTCGGGTTTAGATATTAATTAAAAGGGAATCAACCAATCTACTAAAGTCAGTTTCATGATAAACTTTTGCTGATAGCCTAATACTAAAACTTCCTAATTGAATGTAATTATATTTGAGGTAGAAATTGCCTGCTTGAAACAACGACCTGATCACTTTAAATATATTTGTGACAAAACATAATATTACCTGATGGACTAAAGATCTTGAGCTTACAAAAAATTCAAAGGAGAGCCGTCAGATCTAAACATGATGAAAAAAGTTAATTCCAAGACTTCAAGATTCAAGAAATCGCAAAACAAAAAGTAATCTCTCCGGCAAAAATTAAAAATCTACTTTCAGGAACTTATGCATTAAAACAGCAGACCCCCGACTTAATATTGCATGAATGAATTTAAAAAGGCAACCTTTCACTTCAAACGTCAGTATTCTCAAACAGTCTGAAGAAAGGGATTCAATCCTATTCGCTAAAAACCTTTAGAGAGCCTCTGCTCAACACAGACTAAAAGCCAATATACAGATTCTACCTCATAAGAAAAAGCAATCTTCAGTACCCACAGATTATGAGGATTATGGAAACGGGAAAAGGCGATTCTTTACAGAAACCAAAACAAATGTTTTCGGATTTACCCTGAACTGAAATGGATCACAGGATCTAATTAGGATTATAGTAGAGAAAAGATTTTGTGTTTCATGATAGAGATAAAAAAAGGAAAGGAACTTGTAAAAAGCCTTAAATTTAACACCATGATAGGGGAAGACTGTTTTCAATATAGAGACAGTTTATATTCAACGTTCCTATGACTCACAACACCATTTCAACTGCTGTCCTCTGAATAATGACTTGAATCTTTCTATGTTAGAGTTGATAAAAAGCAATTTTAATTAAGATAAACCAATTAAAGAGAAGTTCACTCTAAATCGTCTGGGTCTCTATTGTTTATAGTACAATTATAAAAATTATGAAATATCTCTTATTGTTTATCCAATATAATTCCAACTTGGAACATAAATGCTCCTTCAAAAATATCATTCCAACTAGAAGTGTACGTAGATGGCTCAAAACTTAGTAACCTAACTATTTACGCCTTTCATGCTTTTGAAAACAGAATTTGCGTTGCACGCTAAACTGCAAAATTAAACTCATCCCATACAATTTTCAGGAAAAAGTCTTGCAATAAAATTTAATGAAGCAATACGATGCACCATCACAATGAGGGAGACAACCACAAAGCTACTTGCAATGACAACGAGTCTGGTTTCGAGGTCATTGCATTCTCTTAGCACTCTAATAAAATTCCTATTAAAAATCCGCCTTTGCAACCAAAATGGATTAGATTAAAATACAAGAAGGAATAATGAAAAGGGGTGGCAGAAGACGTAGAAAAACTGAGACAAAGAAAAATACAAAGTTCAACTGCCAGCTCCAAAAAGGTTCTTGAAATTCCTAATCTTGATTATTTCATCAGACAATTTGCAATCAGAATGGCATTAATTAGATATGGAACAACGAATCTACATAATTATCCTCAACATTTCCATCAAACGAACAAAATGGTCGGCCCAGTGCAGCAAGGCAAATTTCCTCAGGTCATGTACCCTTTGCAAGTTTTCCAAAATGTTACAAATTTCACCCACCAGGTGAGAAGTCGATTCCATGCATTATGTGAGCAATCACTTATTGCATTAAAAAGAAACTTCGCATCGCAATGTCCTCTCACTGTTGGTAACGAGACTTATTAAAAATTGAACAAGCAAATAAAGAATAAAAATAATGTAACTAGTTTGGTTGCGGAAAATGAACAACTTTCAATCCAATTATATGGAAACTATTTCAAATCGAACTCCAGCAACGAGGAAAAATTATAACTCCTTCTCAAGACAAAGCTATTAGGATTCTCAAGTTCAGGACTATAAGTTAATTTTATATTTCTTACTAACACGTCATTTTTAGAGCTTTACAATCTATATCATATATTATTATGTTGTCATATGGTTTCTTTACATCTGCTTCTTCAGAATTTCTGTATCCTCATTGTTTTAATCTTATTTTAGGAAATATTTTCACACATTCAAATTATTTAAAAATATAATAGGCTACTTTCAAGTGTCCTTTAAATGCTACTTTCTGTAAATATTGCTTATTTCATTTAATAGCAGTTAAAAACAGTTAACAGTTTCAATATTTCACCACAATTATTTAGGACCAGCTACGCATCTTAAAATTAATATCTCTTCGCCCCAAACTCAATCACATTTACTAATGCAAATATGCATTTCAATACTGTTAAAAATTTATTCTGTATTTGTTTTGTTTGGTACATTTCTCATTTGAACTTGTTCGATTTTTCTCAAATTTTGTTTTCTATGTTTTGGTGTTGTGTTCTTATGTTTGTTCATTAATTTTTTTCCGTTCAATTTCGTATTGTTTGGTTTTTATGTTTGAAACCGCTATCTTTTTTTTTATGACTGTACTTTTTGAAAATTTTGTACTTTGTTGTTTGCATTTCTCATATTCTAAGTACTTTTTCATCAAATTGCCAAAGCTTGTCCTTATCTTTAGTTATCGGATCCTGTCCTGTAATTAATAATTTTTATTGCTCTTTGCAAACCTTTTAGGATTCCAAATATGTTTAACATAAATTGTATTCTGTAAAGAATTGGTCAATGTGCCACTGTTGCCATGTAATTTCGATGGATTTCAATCAATTTCCAAATTGTTAAATAATGTCAAATACCCAGAGGTCTTAGATTCGGCATGCGCACGCTTCCACTTAGAGAAAATGGGTTTCTTTTTCCTACGTATATTCCCACGAACTACAAAACGGAACTAACAAGGTTTTAAATTGAAAGATTTGTATTTGTTGTTACATCTATAAAACGACAGTTATAACTTTTGGTCCAATTTTGATTTCAATCAGATAAAAGAAAGGCGTCCAAAATGCAAATTCGATTTTGTAATATTATTATATTAACTAATTATAGTGATTAATCGCCAGATATAGATATTTCGTAAATTATTCGCCAATGGCGGGCAGTTAATACGTATGTACGCTTTCTTTACTAAAAAGCACGCAACTCTCATACAAAAATAAATTGCAAAAAGACTAGAAACGAAGGTATACCTCTCATATTTGAATTTCCATACTTAATCATTGAAAAAACAAACAGAACAGCTCAGCAGTAGTCAGTTACATAAAAGTTAGCATATTTGTTTTATAAAACTGCATTTTAACAGTAGATATGTTCAGTTTTTCATACAATTAAGAACTTTAGTTAACCTCACAAAAATGGAAAAATTCCATGAAGCCAAGATTGGGGAAGTTAGTTTTCTTGAATACTTGCTGTACTTTTTTTTAATGCGTATTACTTTTATACATAAAGATTCTTTCGAAAAAGAGTCTCGAACTCGCATACCACCGAGTTTCAAAACAAAACAGATCTCTGAGGAGAGGTATAAAAGAGATGGTGTACTCGTTGTAGACTACAAAATTTACAATGCGATATATTTATTTACAAGAATGATTATCACTTTAATATCTACCACATGTAGTTGCAAAGTGTTTTCCCAACATTTTCACACAAATTCCCTAATATAGGCTTTATTACTCCAACAACAATAACAAAAGTGTTAGATAGAGAGCAAGGCCGTAAATGCCCAGATTTGTATTTCCAGATAATATAAATAAGGGTTTTGTACCGTTCAGTTTAAGGAAAAAATTGGAGTATGCATTTTGGATACCTTTTGATCAAATGATAAAAATTAAAATTTGTCTCAGAACATTAGTATTATGATCCACACTGAGTTTTATTTATTTAAGCATCGAATATTAATTATTGCAATTACGTGCTAAAAATTATGTACCAAATTTTATTGATATAGCTTCTTATGCTTTGTAATTATCATTTTCACTTGCTCAAGACAAAAAATGTCTTCCGGAGGGATTTTATTTGAAATTTCAGGAACCTATAATTTTTTGATAAAGACAGCATTTTAACTAACTGAACACGCTTTTGAGTTATGGTCATAGGCAGACAAAATTACAAAAATGTGGATTTCTAATTAAGGAAGATTTGAAAATCATCCTTGATTATCATCAAAATTAAGAACCACCGAAATTTGGCGCTTAAATTCTTGAAAGATTACAATACTTCCTTTTTTGTAGGCTTCCTATACTAGAAAATATTTAGATCTATCCTATGCATTTCATTCGAATTGCTTTTTATACCTTCGATATGTAAGGAGATATTGCTATGTTAAAATTTCACTCCCTCCTCTTTGTGCTAGATGATACACCTCTACGAACTCGCCTGTGATTTTTGCACTTATTATACTGTATTTCAAACAAGGTAATATTTTTAGAATATAAAGGAGCAACATTAGATAAGATCTGCAGTGGAATTTTTTATTTTTTTTTGAAAATGGTAGCATGAGATTTACAAAAATATTGACTCCCTAAAAAGAATCCAAGATAAAGAAGATTGGATTTTCATGTTGTTACCTATGAATTAAGAACATTATAATAAAATGGGTTTGTTCAGTTTTGATAAAAAAAATCTTCGAAGTTATGGGGACAAGAGATTAGAATTAAAGAAATGAAATATTTTTCATAAAGGTTCACAGGTTGGCAGACTTTCAAGTTTGCTGGATTATTGATAGCCTCCATGACATTGTAAATTGATTGTGGGTTCTTTTACAACCGAAATAAAAAGTCAATTCTGAATGGACTTTGCTAGCTTCTTTAATAAACGCAAACAAAAAGTAATTTCAAAATAGGGTTATACTAAATGGGATGTGCACTCTATTTTTAAATATGTTACCACAAAACGTCGCATTTAATAAAACGCTTCGTAATATTAAAAAAAAATTAGTGGCATGTTGGTCTTGTGATAGCTTATCAATTTGTCCGAAATCCGACACCAGTACTAATTGAGAATCTGAAGGCCATATGTTAAATTTTCGCCTACATTCGCGCGCACGAGAAAGTCGGAAGGAACCGGATGAAGTGATAAAAATCAGACTAGACAAATTATAGTACAAATCAACAATGCAAAGTTTATAGCTTTAAAGAAGTAACACCATTCTGGAAGAGGTGCAATTTTTCAGGCACAATCATGAAGTTAAATATTATGGAGTAGGAAATATGCATCTCCGACCGTTAGTGTTAATTCAAGAAATACAGCTGCTGACTCGTTAATTTATGGTAAGATGAGGAAATAAGCAGCTGCGGGAATTATGCGTTTTACTTTTTAATATCCCTTTCAAAACATTTTTCCTCTTTTAGACACGCAAGGCAGAAAAAAATGTATTTATAATAGAAATAGTTCGCATATGTGTACAATCAAACGATAAATGATTTTACGATGACCAACAATCGAAGAAACTGCAGATGAACCATAAATCTTTGACTAATTATAACATGATAAATAAAAATGCATCAAAAACAATATAAACTTACTTCACTTGATTTTTTTAAGAAAAAGGAAATGTTATGAAAGCCGACTTATTTCTTTAGAAACTTTTATTCAAAAAAGTTTGTGGAACAAAAACATTTGCTCCAAGACAGATGTTTTCACCATTCACACACATGTGTATATTTTTAAGATAAATCTTTAACCAAGAAAGTCTGAAATTCATTCAATCATTTATTTCTTATCTAGTTTAAATGACTGCTAGATCATAAATGGTCTTTTTTATCTTGCTTGGGGAAAACTCTAAAACCAAATCGAGATATTTGATGAGATATTGGCTGAAATGCCAACTGTTTTATTAACGATGCCAACTGAAAATCCCAGTTATGAAAAACTAGTTGTGAAATAAAGGAGGTTCAGATCACATAGCAAAAAGAGAAAAGGAACCGATAACTCTAATTTATCTGAAAGAAAGAGAAAAAAAATGGAAAACAAATTTCAAGCGTCGATAGACCCTGAAAAACTCGAGTTTGGAGTAGGAAATGGGAATAAAGGAGACATATACAAGTAAGTGAAGATGAGATTAAGAGAGACTCTAGTAAATAATAAACTCCTTAAAGATGAATGAAAGCTTGCAAGTTCTCTTAAAGAAAAAATCCAGTCAATTCTATAATATACACTCATGGAAAAAAATCCCAACACTAGGAAGGAGCTGTGCTAGATAAACGAAATTTGGTAGGCGTGTTTATACATCTGAAAGATGACGTCGATTCAAATTTCGAGCTACTCGAGGAAGTGTGGCGCTAGTAGCGACACTATGAACATGCAAATGAGTTTTGCTTTAAATAAGCGCTGTAAGGTTCGTGATCGTTATTTACAGTTGAGATTTGACGCAGTGGGTGAATGTTAGTCAAGGATGCCTCTCAGAAGATGAAGAAGCCATTATCAACAACTCGCTGAGTTTGAACGAGGTCGTGTTGTAGGGCTACGAGAAGGTGGATTTTCTTTCCGCGATATTGCTCAAAGACTTGGCAGGAATGTATCCACTGTGTATGAATATTGGCGGAAGTGGTCAAGGGAAGGTACTGTCTCAAGAAGACCAGGTTCCGGGCGGCCACGTGGTACTACTGAGTGGGAAGACCGTCGTATTCGGCGTATGGCTGTGGCTAATCGTACTGCGTCTGCAGTTCAAATTCGAGCTGCAGTTGGCACCACAGTGACACAACGAACTGTTACAAATCCGTTACTTTAAGGACAGCTCCGAGCCAGACGCCCTGTACAGTGCATTCCACTGACTCCAAACCACTGCCGTTTGCGACGTGAGTGGTGTCAAGCTAGAGCTCATTGTAGGACGGAGTGGAGATCTGTTGTGTTTTCTGGTGAAAGTCGGTTCTGCCTTGGTCGCAGTGATAGCCGTTTGTTGGTTAGAAGGAGGCCAGGTGAACGCCTGCTAGTGACCTGTCTGCGGCCTAGACACACAGGGCCTACTCCTGGAGTTATGGTTTGGGGAGCAATTTCGTATGACAGCAAGAGCACTCTCGTGGTTATCCCACGCACCCTGACTGCAAATTTGTACGTCAGTCTAGTGATGCAACCTGTTGTGCTGCCATTCATGAACAGCATTCAAGGGGGTGTTTTCCAACAGGATAACGCTCGCCCTCATACCGCTGTTGTAACCCAACATGCTCTACAGAGTGTCGACATGTTGCCTTGGCCTGCTAGATCACCAGATCTTTCTCCAATCGAGCACGTATGGGACATCATTGGACGACAACTCCAGCATCATCCCCAACCAGCATTAACCGTCCCTGCATTGACCGCCCAAGTGCAACAGGCATGGAACTCCATCCCACAAACTGATATCCGCTACCTGTACGACACAATGTATGCACGTTTGCATGCTTGCATTCAAAATTCTGGCGGTTTCACCGGTTACTAATGTACCAACATTTCACATTTGAAATGGCTCTTCTCGCCAATGGCTCTACATGTGATCTTGAAACTTTAATCAATTAAATACGTTACCTAGACAAATGTATTCCTAAAATTTCATTCATAAAAAAGGTTAAATAACACCTTTAAGGGCAATTCTGAAGAACCGCCGTATAAACGGTCTGATGCATGTTCAATTCGTTAGGGCCAAATGCCCTTCCACTGGAGTGGCGTAGAAGTTGGAGAGGGGGATGCCAACTTCGGAGTCGCCATTGTCATCCGACTGCGGTTCAAAATTACGATCTCCATACCAAAATACCCTTAATTCAGCGAACGGAACATTAACGTGAATAAAATTAAAACTTTTGCGAACTGGAACTAGTGAAGAAAAAAAAAGATTAATGATAGCCAAAGTATTATAATTATGATAGCCGAAGTGCAATAATTTTTCACCTCACGCTCATTGTATTTTTTTAAAACTCTGTATCGTCTATGTAGCTTACTGTTGCAAAATTTACTATTTAAATCTGTATTTCGCTGTTTCCAAGCACTACATTTTTAAAGATCAACTGCAGGCATTTCTTCTAGTTATAAAAGCATCTACAAGGGTTATGATTCAAGGGCAGAAGATATTTTGAAGAACTACATGAACTATGTCTGCCCATAATTATTGAGCAGTGTATAGTTGCAATTTTGCTTGATTATTATCGAGAAAATGTTTTTCATATCTATATATTGTTTCCCGAACGAAAATTTACTGCACATGCTAATAAACTTAGAAAGAGTTTCATTCAAACATAGAAAATTTAAAATCTTATTAAATGGGGATTTTATTGCTAAAAACCTAGTTTGTGGACAGATTAGAGAGGGTTATATTTACCTGAAACTTTATTTGTCAAGAAATTATTGAATGAACCTAATTCTCTATCAACCTACAATTGCTTCAAAAAAATCTAATTGTATTGATATCCCATTTAAGAAAAATCTCAAAAGAAAAGAGAAAATTTCGATCGTTCATTCAGATGGAACGCAGTGATTATAACTTATTTACTAAATACGGACATATGGAGTTAACTTCAAACAAAAATTGTGGAAAAGAATGAAATTAAAATATTACAATTTTAGAGACAGACCTCAAAATGCTAGTTGGTGCTTTGAACGAAATTGATTTTACTCAAGAAAATGCAGAAATAGACTAAAACTTTTAATTAAGTAAATTTAAGTAAATTAAAGGAATTCAATTAATGGAACAAATCAATATCATGAATTCAGACCGAATAAAACTCAAACTTCTGGACGAAATAACGAAAATTATGAGCAGAAGGTAAATGGTTGGCTTTGAAAACTTACCACAATTATGGGCCTTGCCATCAAACGAAGATAAAACCGAATTTATGGAACTCCAGCCCTCAATTATAAATAAATGTTCTTCTATGTATTAACGGTAACCTTTGAAAAAGGTGACCATTTCAAATACCTAGGCACAGTTATTAATGGCAATAATAAACTCGGAGCAGAAAGTGACAAAAGAATAAAAATGGCTAATAAATGTTTCGTTAGACTGAAAAAACAACCGAGTCAAACTTGATCGAAAAACCAAACTAACAGTTTCTAGGACTCATTCTGCTTGTTATGCAAGTAAAACGCGGTCTCTTAACTCGGACACAAAATGTTCAATGAACTTCTTCGAGAGTTTGGGGGTTTTATGGTACAAGAATAAGTATGAAGGCTATACTGCGCCAAGCAAGTTTATTTCTAATTCAAAGTTTAATTTTAAAAAACAGTTTCTAGCGAAGTATTATCATTAGTAAAAAGTTGAAAAATTATAAAATGTCAAAACGAAATCGTGAACTCGTGAATTCAGATTAAGGAATGAAAAACTATAGTTTTTAAAAATACCAAAAGGTTTCTTGTGCGGATCTTAGCCAAGCGACAAGGGCAAAATCACTGCTAGTATTTTGAAGTAAAATAGGTGTTGAGCATTAAAATATGGACATTCCATAAGGATATAAACTGTTATGCCACAATCACAACGTGGGTGTATTGGCATTTGATCATTTAATAATAGATGCCTATGTGTGAATCTAGTGTGACCGATTCTCAGACGAATTAAAACCACGTCAATGTTTTTATATAATTCAAAGAAGGCCAATTTTCTATGACAGGCTTGCAAGTATGAAGGTTGTTTAGAGTTTGCCAGTTTATGTAAAGACAGCTTTTTGCCCGTTTTTTCAAATCGCATGCAGGTATGCGAGCTTCTAAAAGCAAGTTGCGGATTTAGCACTTTTATCAGAATGCTCATTACTACATGTTCCCACATGGGATGGTATCCAGCAGAATAAAAGTGTAAAGCCATGAGAGATAATTTTATAAAACAAGTTTAAAATATTTGGTTTAAAAATAGTTTTTATAAATAGTTTTTAAAATATTTGGATGAGTAAGATTCTGGAGCAATTTTAAAGACTGTAAAACACTTAAAGAAGCAAGGTCAATAATATGGCTTCCACTAGATCTAATTAAAATTTCTAATAAAGCATGTAAAACTGGAGTGGTCTCGGCAGTAAATAGGGAACAAAATGAAGGAAATTGATGTCATGAGATTTTATCTGGAAAAACCCTACTGAATGAGGCTTGGGGAAATGTCCAAGACCCTACTGCGTAAGAGGAATGAAACACTAATAACCTAGAACTATGTACAAGGAACAATTTTTGATAAACAATATCTGATGTGTCCGATTTGCTGAAGTTTTCCAAAGGATTAAGAAAATAAAAAAATTGGATTCTGGAGGAAAACTGTTAAATGGTTGTGGGGATAATTCTAGATGGTTTTTATTTAGTTCTGATAAAATAGCACGCGCCTTTGTTATGGGTTCAAAATTACTTCTGGCTTCTCGCAAACGAAGCAAAAAAGCATAATGCGGATGGCTAGGATGAGATTGAATTCTAAAACAATGATTCAAAGAAAGTATTTGCTTTCTAAGGAGTAAATCTGGTTCATAACCCTAATCATATAAACTTTTAACTGGAGAGGTGTGGAAAGCTCCAGAATATATTCTAAGAGCTGCATGGTAGACAGGGCTAATTTTTTTAGTATGCTTTTCCTAGCTGAGACAAAGATCGCACACCCATAATCTATTTTCGAAAGGATAGTAGCTCTATAAATCCTCAGCAGTCATATTCTGTCTGCTCCCCAAGATGTATTAGAAAGAACTTTCAAGATATTTAAAGCCCTGTCACATTTTTTTTTCGTAAAAAGGTGGGATTGAAACGTCATCTTCTTAACGAAAGTGATTCCTAAGAAATGAATTTCATTGAGAAAAGGATTTTTTTTTTACCACACAACATAATTTTAGACACTGGAGGAAGATTTCTCTTCCGATAAAAATGCACTCCCGATGTTTTTGCCATTCAGAAAGTGAAACAAGCCATTTAATTCCGACATGTTCGAGATAAAGATTCTTAGAACTGCATTTGACCCAGTAACAGAGAGAGGACGTTGGCGAACTAGATTCAGTTCTGAAATACACAAACTCTGTAGGCAACCAAAGATAAAGCTGGTTATCCGGATCAATTGGGTTAAAATGGCTTGGCCATATCTGGAGAATCCCTAAAAACAGCGCCCTCAAAACATCCACTTTAAAAACTCTTATGAGATTCTGGATTAGGGGAAGACCTCCAATTAGCTGGTTGAATGTGGAAAGAAACTTGAGGATAGCTTAGAGGATTAGAAAGCGCTGGAAAGTGTGAGTGGTTGAGACAGCTGGTTCTGCAAGGGGTTGTCTTTATGAAGGTGGGAAAAAGCTTTGCTCCGAAGACGTTACGATTAACAAGTAAGTGATGCTATAATGAAAGAATGAAAATAAATATAACAAAACGCGAATATTAGCAAAATATAAAAAAATGATCAAGCAAACAAGCCAAAAGATATTTATCACCTTAAAGAATAAAAAATTTGCCTTAAAAATCATAGATATTATTAATATATACTGAGCATAATTAGGCCAAAAAAATGGAAAAAAATAAGAAAGGTGAAGACCATAGATAGAAAAAATTAAAGAAATTAGGATTTATATGATTTATAATCAATCTCTAAGATCCTGAGATGATTGAATACTCCCTGTTAGAATCTCCAATTTACTACTTATGGATTGAAATGGAATGTTAGTTTACTCAATCAATGAATCAGTGTTTAACAATCGGATAATTTCCTCAGGCTGGAAAGTTGCTGAAATAATCTTATTATCCAAGTAATCTAAGTAAATACTAGTATATCTAAGTAACTACTAGTCTTCCTGATTGTGGGAAGTTTTAGGTTTATGGACTTCCTAGAAATTAATTAATATATTAAACAAAAACCAAAATGAATAAAAAAACGAAAGAAGAAAGAAAGAACAGAAGACGAAATTATATTGATGAAAACGACGGCATTTTATCATTTCATTCAAAAGAGCTTATCAATTTCACAGAAAATGGAAGATACTTGAAACTGTAGTAAACTTTGAATCGAAAGCTAAAGATGATAAACTAATAGCGTGCATAATCTCCTTGGATACCGAGAATGTATACAAAGAAATCATACAATAGTGATAGAATGCATACAATAGCGAGATGTAAAGAATATTCTTGTGAAGTATTAAATAAAAAAATTAGATGAATAGATAAACAGCATTTTTAGATGTTCATACTGTATGTACTGTTGCCTAATGAGTTTGAAACTGTAATCCGGGAGTTCTATAAGATTTATTATGGGTCAGAACTTTGAATAATTATGAATTAAATCAATTGAAGGAAAAATCCAGAATATAAAATACAAGCATTCACAGAAGACGAAATTATATTAATGAAAACGACTGCATTTTATCATTCCATTCAAAAGAGCGTATCAATTTCACAGAAAATGGAAACGGGTCATCAATTTGAAATTTAGATTAAATAAATTTAATTATTTAATTATGCTGCTTAGGAGTATTTCTCGTTTATCAGGAATTAAGTTACATGAATGGGTTACTCAAAAGGACTTAAATATTTGGGATTTATTTAATATTAATTTGCCTTTTATGTCTTTCTCGATCATCTGCAATGAAAATTGGAGAAATTATCCAAAAAATGTGACTTACGAAAGTTTACTGTCTGCTATGAAAGATATTTATAAAGATATTTTTATTGGAAAAATTATATCTTAGAATTTTCTTTACGAGACGAGTAAAGTAGAGAAACTTCTTCTAGTCCATATACTTTATTTTCTAAATGTTACTAAGCCCTGTAGAATAGTTTCAACGGAGGAAATTCAATTTTTAACTGACTAACCCCTCCTTCAGATCGATTTGGACAGAGAAATTTGTAATTCAATAGTAGTTGACATCAAGTTTTGTTAAAGAAAAAAAATCAAGCAAATTTCGATTATGAAAACGATATTGTACTTTGAAATGTTCATTCGATTTCATGTAAATATTTTAAAGCTGCCATGGGAAAAGAATGCCGTATTTATACTGATGGTTCAGATACGAAAGACAGGAGTTTAGACTTGGTATTTCAATGACATTTAAAAATATCACTATATATTTAGCTGACTGAAGGGCTATTGCAGGGGTGTTTGTGGGATCCCAAAAAATCCCCTGAAACTTTTACGGACTTACTACCGACATTTTGGAGTTTCGAGAAGGGGGGGGGGGAATGAAAAATTACAATTATGAAGTATGGAATGACTTAATTATAAAAGTTCAATGAATTACTTTTTTTGCAAAATTAATAACCATAAATTTTCAAACATATGAACTACTACATTTTATGTAAATATTTTAAATTACCTGAATTAATTCTTTAAAAAAATTATCTAATTTCTGCTGCTTTTTTTATTTTCTAATGTTTGTGCGCTTGTCTTTCTTTTGTGATGAACTTCATAATTGCAGGAAGGTTGACTTTTATTTTCCTCATTTACAGTCGAAGAAATTTCCTCGAGAACTGCACATGCAGGGGTAGAAGCAGTTTACTTTTCTGGTAATGTAGAAGGTTTTTCAGAGATTTTTATAGGTGACTCATCTAAAATACATGTTTTTAAGTCCTCTTGATATGTTTTCCAACTTCTTTTCATATTCAGTCATTGGATTTTTTGAGCCATATTTTTCACATGAGGTTTCTTTAGAAGACATTAAATCATATTTAATAGTCTGCACTGCATCTAGGGAATCAATCTTAAGAGAGGTTCTATAGTCAGTGACATGTGTATATATTATGTTGAATGCACTTTCCACTAATGGGCCATGGAAGCAGCTAAGGCAGGCTTTGACCAATTTAGCCAATGTAGGATATTATCATTTATGAAATCATCTTTTAAATTGAAAACTTTAGACCAATATTTATCAATTGTACACTTGACTTGATTTCCACTTTCATCAGATGTGTAGAGCATTTCTTTGGTGATATCAATATCACTCTGGTATAACCTTATTTCAGCTTCTACTTTTTACTTTTCACTATCACTAAAAATATGGGACATAAAAGATAATTTTTCAAAAGCTAATATTGTACTGGTTTTACCTCTTAGCTCTAAATCTAATGCTGTAAAACTAATTAGATATGAATTTTTAAGGGGTAATTTCTGTTTCATATGCTGTGCTGTATTAGTATAAGCTTTCATCAGAGAAATTTGGAATTCTTTTGCTATTGGATGATTTTTTGATAATTTCTTCAGGAGAGTGGAAGCTTCTGCACCAGTAAATATTACTTTGCTAGGTAGATGGAATTCTGGATTTGTGACATCAACCTTTAATAAATCATTATAAGATGTGCACTCGATATTTTCTGGCTTCATAAAAAACAGAAAAATTTTGCCATCAATTTGCAAAAAAAGATTACAAACGTATATTCTTTTTCTGATTCTAAATCTATGATAATATCCTAGAGATACAAGAGTAATTACATTGGATATGATTGATAAAATTGTAGATTTTGATTTAGATATAAACGTGGTTTGAAAAAAGAGCACATAATGGTTATTATGGAAATGAATGAACCGATTACCCAGCAAAAAAGGCGTTAGAGACGAATAGAAAGTACTAAATAAAATCTGAAGTAAAGCTAAGAGCATAAACGTATCATAAAAGATTATGGATCTATATAATAATAAAAGACGGTACTAAATGGGATAATTTGATCTTTCGACTGTCAGTTACAAAATCTGAAAAATAATATTTGGCATTCTATTGTTAAGAAAATCATGTATCGATATTGTTATTCAAATTTTATCAACTGTTGATTTATTTTGTTTTATTTAATCTTTTTGAGTAATGCATAACAATTACAGTATTGTAATTTTCATTGTAATAATTGTTGTATAGTTAGTTTGTTATTGTTTCTATTGTTGTGTTTGACTAAGTATTTCTAGAAAAGCTTGTGCCTTATATCGATATGGAGTTGTATATACTCGAGAAATCTGAAGTACTACCCTCGAAGGCTTTGGAAGTTTTGTGGGGTGTTTGCTATTTGAGGTTACGTTATAGCGACGTCATTTAATATCCCATTTAGCTTGATCTAGATTTGTTTATTTTTCCCTTGACTATATCATACTTTTAATTACAAAAAAATTAATTTGTTCAGATTCATTAAAAATGCGCATATTTATTAAAATATGTTAATATCGTGTTAATTTATTTACAATAAACAATGCAAATAAATAGTATGTAATAATATAAAAATTGTGAAAATTTAAACATATTTTTCAATTACAATGATGGATTTACATGTAAGATTCCATTCATCTAATTTTCAGCTTCTTTAGCCTAATCACATATTTGACGGCAGACAACTAAATTTCCTGTTCTAAAATTTTAATAAAAATTATAAGGTCACATAATAAAATTATAGCTCATTTGTTTTTTCATTTGTATTATTATTTTCATTTATTTTTAATTATTTAGAAAACGTTTTCACCGAAACTTGTTTTTGAATGGCATTCAATGCTAGTTACTTTTCATTTAAAAAACACTAAGACTGCAAATAGGCTTTTATTTTTCCTTTTAATGGTTCGTTTTTTTAAACTTTTGAATTTTCCACATGATGAAGCAAATCACCAGCCGTGAAAATGGCCAAATTCTGAAGAACTGCAGAAAAAGACAATTGTTTAGTTTTTTCCACGTTAATGAAACAGAGTGATTGTAAAATATCTGACACAGTAAAACACATTTACTAGTAAAATGTTACGAAATATTTAAAAAAACCATCTCAATTTTAGGAATTTTTTAAAGAAGAGATTTAAAATCCTCGGGAGTAATCTCCGAAACTCGTTCTTGTTTACTATCTAGTATATCTCACTCTTCATAAAAAAGGTCATACCAAGCCGAATTCATGTTTCATTTTTTGTGTAATATTACAAGTTCTCTCAATATCTCGAAAATATGAAATAGAAATCTTATTGCTTTATCTATCTATTGATTTAAAATATCTAGAAGCATATGCTCAAAATGCAAAAAGAAAAATGTATACCCAAAGGATTAATCGCCAGATTGGTAACCGATATACCTTATCTATGGAAATGGATAATCGCATTTATTTCAAGACAAAAATGGCTTTTAACCTTAAAACTCAAAAAATAATTTATATGAGTTTCATATCTATACTT
>JAPMOQ010030475.1:0-12937 GCA_026543055.1 Argiope trifasciata | reverse complement strand
TTGACTGTTACAAGGAAGAAAACATATTTCTAGATTTAATAATTTTTTTCATGAAAAAAAAAATCTTTTTAAATATTTCATTTTTTCTTGATTTTTTTATTGACCTCACTCTATATACATGAAGGTTCCTTTTTTGGAATCAGGTTTTGAACTTTACTCTTCCTATACTCTCTAATTTTGAAGCTGAAACTTAATTCCTCAAAATTTAGTTTTTTTAATTAATGAATATTGTTAAATATTACTATAGAATTTAGATGGATAATTTGCTCAGTAAGAAGGAAATATATATATAAATACAACGTAAGAAATATTGGTTCTTATCATCTGATCTTATTTACTGATACGTTTCCAGCGAAGTCGAAGCTTCAAAGTTTAGTTGTAAGTTGAGAAACAGTATGTTACCTATTTTAAGGTTAATTAATAAACTTAAAAAATAAATATTATATGAAGCTTCGAATAAAAATATTTTCGAATATCATTTTATTTTATTTATTCACTTTCCTTAAAAGGATTTCGATATTCTTAGAACACAGGCCAATAAAATTCTAGGTTTTGATTTTTATCGAACACCAGATATCTAATATTTCAGATGCTTAAGCAAACTTTCTTTTAACTAGCTTTTGTTTAGAAAAATTGCATAAAAATAGTGGAAAAGATAACAATAAAAATAACTAGGATAAAAAATAGTGGTCTGAAGAAAAAGAGATTAAAAATATCTGATTTTCAAAAGATTTAAAATACATTATGAACCGAATCAGACTATTTCTTAGAGTAATCCGTAATGAAACAATTTACAAAGATTTTAATGCAGATTGCTTTTACAGTCTAGTAACACTTTTTTAATCATTATGTCTTTAAAAAAACTATAAGAAAATTTTATGAATATGGGAAAAATTATTTGAATACAACAGAAACACAGCAAATACATAATGACATACGCAATGATGAATATTCTAAATGCATACGATGCTACACGGCAATTCTGTTTTCGATTGCTACAATTTTAAATAATGAATTTCAAAATGCAGAATTATGTCCGTGCCGATTTATCACTTTCATTTTTCGATTAAACTATCCATAAGCCAAACTAGTCGCAAGTCGATTCTTTTTCTTTCCAACATTATTTTCATGCATCGTGATTAAAAAAAAAAAAGTTCAATTTATACACTTGTAATATAGCTTGTAAAATAAATAAAAAATTCAATTCCAAGTAAAAATGAATGAATGAATTTGAAATGAACTTGAATTTATGTTTAGTTTTAAAAAGTAAAACATTTTTGTGTGATGCTAATGGTGTAATGCAATAGTCTAAATTGAAAAAAAAGAAGAAAAAAACTTGTGTATTTAGTTTTATTGAAGATATAGAGAACACCTTCCCCATTCATTTCCTTAATATAATTTTTTTTTTAATAAAAATGGTAGAATTTTTAATTAAAACTAAATAGGTTTTCATATATAATATTCATTCTGATTCATTCTTTAGGGGATGATCCCAAAATCATTGCAAAAATTTGAGGAATTTGTGCAGAACATTGTAACAATCTTTTATTGTATAGGAATATATGGCCGTAAATGAAATGGCAAGGAATAAGCGCATGAAATTAAAGATGAAATGGAAGGCAAAATGTTTATTGACAGCGTGGATGACAAGTGCATTACAATATAAAAATTGTTCAAAGTTTTTGTCCCCAAAAGGGATTCATACTTAACATTTCAAAGAATTCCAAATCTCGCCATTCTCTTTCCTTTCATCTCTTATTTCCAGTGATTGACCTTTATTGCATTGCTTGTGTATAAATTCGCAAGCAAAAAATGATAGTAGCATTTTCTTACACAATCCCCAAAAGTTTGTCTATGAATTCGGAATCACCCATTATAATTTCTCTTAAAAGTCTCAGTAACAAAATTCGAATAATCACAGTGGCATAATTTTGAATCTTTCTGCCTGATTGATGATTTAGAGACGTCCACGTTTACTGGTCATAGCATTTTAATATGGCTGAAATATTTTTTTAAGAAAGTAAAACATCAAAATTTCGCAGCATCTTGAATGGTGCCTGAAATCAAGCATTCTAAAGCATTTTCAGTATTTCTAAATTTGAGTATTTTAAAGTATTTCTGAAGAACATAAAATAAATTTTTTGACGCAAACCTGACAAATAATTATCTTCACAATATCAGTCATTCATAATTTTAAAACTAATTTAGTAATTAACGATTTTAATATAAAATTTCATAACCTATCTTAGCTGTACGTGAATTGGAGTGCAGTTTTTAATTTATAAGTATTTACACATTTATTAGTTGCAAAAATGAGATAAAAATTTTTAACAAACTTTGGTCAATAATGTTATAGTTAGAAATGTCCTAGTTGTTGGTGAAATCCTTTTCTACCATCTTCCCTACAGCTGCGTTATAAGCTGAGCATCGGCTACTTCAAACAGGATAACTCGGTTCAGTTATGTCAATGCGCCAAATCGCATCCCTTACAAAAAAATTTGAAAAAAAATTGCAAAAACAATAATTAAATCTTTTATTCTATTATTAAACACAAGGAAAAGAAACAAAACAAAATATATAGGTTTTTAAGTTGAATTTTTAATTTTTTATGGGTGTAAAAGCATTTAGATTTAATATTAGTTTACTATCCCTCGTTATCTTTTGCTCAAGAGAAAAAAATATTAGTCTTTGTATCAGTGATATTTGACATTCTGTACACTTGTATCTGGTCTCCATTTGTGCTGGTTTACCTCTGGAATCTGTTTTACTGGAGTACAGAGTGCACTGTCTCATTAGATTTGATTTTTTTTCAGCAGGAATTGCTATCTTCATAATTACCATCTGAAAAATCATCGTCTTCGGGAGTTTACATCATTTCTATTATTTTAATTTGTTTTCAAAGCAATTATACTTTTTATACATTACTAATTCACAAGCAGACGTGTACTATACAATAGGAAAAGCAGACGACCAGTCCCGCCAAAAGAACCGTGAAATCAACAAATCTTGGCAAGCTGACAACCATTGCTGAATATTTCTTTTCATTTCCTTCAGGCCAAGAAAATACGTGATAAAACAAATCATACTGACAATTTCTGCTTCACACGAGTTTTCTCAAGATAACAATTAATTGCACTAAATACGAATCCGAAACAACTCGGGATAATCAGGCAAGCGATTAAAGGGTATTGTGTAACGGACTTCGTAAATTTGGCAGATGACGCACACAATCCTATCTGAGTTTCCACACCGCACCAGCGGGAGGACGTTCTAATGTGCACCACATCCTCTTACACAACGGTTTTTTAGTGGAATCGAATACCTAAAACTCACCAGCTCCAAAGTCGGGACATTACCACCAGCGATACCACCAGGTATCGCTGCCCTTATACAGGGTAAACTACAGGCATCATTTCATAGTCGAAATCTTAAAACGAATCTTGCAGATAATGTATGGTTCATAAATCTGATTAAATACTGAAAGAAAACAGAATTCATCAAAACCAAACACAGAGATCAAACTATTTCATCCAAGGATTCATTAACTTGAACAGCATGAAAAAATAATTCTTATCACTGAAAGCATTTTCCCAACTGGGAGTATATAAGTGTATCGCTAACAGTTTGAAATATATTGCTATTATATCCGTTGGGCAATCAGAGTGGACACTCTGCATACAACAAATGTAACAAGTAAATTTAACGCATGCGTATGGTACACATGTGCGAAAAGTTTAAATGATTTTAATACTATTATTCATACATTTTTAATCTTCATGTCACATAGAGATAAAAATTTCCGAAAATATGGAAATATTTCAAAAAAAAGAGAGAGGGGATCAGAAAGTGTTGTTATTCGGTCATTTTTCTACCTTCTTTTTGTCATATATCTGGTTTCTCAAAGCATCTTTTATCAGACAAGAAATAGTTGAATAGAACAAGGAATCAAAATTATTTCATGAATATTTACATCAGTTATATAGGGAGAGTGATATCTTGGTCAATGAGTGGTATAGTAATTATTTCCATATCTTTCGCAAATATAAATATTTTGCTTGGATAGCATCTATACCCTGAAAGCAATGATTTTTCTGTAAATAATGAAACATATAAAGAACATATTACACACCCATGTCTATATATTGCTGGAAATATGATTAGTTCTCTCAGCATATTAATGATAGGAAGGAAACCAAATGCTAACTAAAAAATGAATTCTTACGAATTTTCTATATTAAAATGAAATCAGAAAATTTAACGATAATGTTCCAAAATCTCTTAACAGAAGATAAGTACGTTTATGTTGATTAAAATTTTATATTTGATTAAAATAATATTCTTCGAAACATTCTCCAGTGTTCGTATTTCAATCGCTACATTTTTTTTCTTTTCTTTATTTAGTTTTAAATTAATTCATGATAGGCTGAACGACTTATTATTAATCACATTTCTAATTTGATGGACTGTTTTTCTTAAAAGTTTTAGAATTTAATTTTCAGTGTTCTTAATAAACAAATGTAATAAACATTGTATAATTAAATAATTTATTTTAATAAAAATAAATAAAATTTAATAAACTGAATAAATTGTTAGATTTTGCTTATAATAACTTTAAATAAACAGAGCTGTTTCAGATAAAAAAAGCTTATTAATTTTAGTAAAATACTGAAACAATTAACTCATTTTTATTGTGGTATGCATTGACATACCACATTTAAGTAAAAGAAGATGAATAACTAATATAATAGAAGTCATATAATAAACTTAATTAGCATCGAAAATCTTAACTTTTTTAAAGTAAATCTACTTCCAAAATTATTATTAAATTTTATTTCTTTTTATTGTAATTAGCTGCTTAATCATCCACTGTTTATTACACTTACTTATTAAGAGTACAGAATATTAATAATTGGAAATATCAAGACTTCATATCCATAAAAATATTTCATTTATTTTTCTAATATTTTTTAGAACAAAGTGACGCGAAGCATATATCAACTCGGAAAAATTACAGAGGCGATAAAATTGACCCTTCTGCTTTTGAGATTTAATGATGGTGTCCATGATGATGGTGATGCCCGTGATGATGACCATGGTGATGATGATGTCCGTGGTGGTGCCCATGATGGTGATGGTGACCATGGTGGTGGTGATGACCGTGATGGTGATGATGATGATGGCCATGATGGTGATGGTGTCCATGGTGATGATGGTGACCATGATGATGTCCATGGTGATGGTGATGTCCATGATGATGCCCGTGATGATGGTGATGGCGAGCTTCTAAGTTGTCAGCGGGTTGGCAAGTAGCGTATGTGCATAGGAGCACAATGCAGAGAGCAACAAGGAAAACCACTGAGAATTTCTGAAAAGGTTAAACATTATTTTTTATTCAATAAACTCCATTTCTTTTCAACATAACAATATTTAACAGTACTTCCTCATTTCTTAGATTTTAAATGTAGGTCATATTATTGACTCCTCGTCCTGACCGAGGTCACACGATTAAAGAAAACTGAATAGTTGGACCGCAGCAACAGCAACGTTGGAGAGAACTGTGATTAAGTCTAAAAGGCCATTATCTTCCTCGGTACAACTCTTCCCAAAGGAAATACGTCCCGTCATCCATGAGAGGAGCCACCTATTTATGTATTCACCAGAGTAATGGGATCCAACCAACATAAGGGAAGGATATCGTCCTCTTTTAGAGGAGCTCCCCCAGGGAGGGAGAGATTTTAAAAGTAATCTTTCTTTTGCAAAAAAAAGTCAAATGAAACTGCTGGTTATAAAAAAAATTTTGGTCTTTTATTAAGATTTTTCTTTTGTGGCTAGTATGTAGATATTTATGATTACGAAAACTGCCTAATTAATCACATTTTGGACTAGAAATCGTCTTTCCGACATTTTATAACTTCTTGCGTTTGATTATTATATAATTTCTAGAATAATTAATTGAAGCAAAATCCTTTTTTATTTACTTTTTTAAATGAAATCGGTTAATTGATTATTTCACATTCATAAAAAAGTCCTTATCAAAAAATCATTTTTTCACATTCATTAAAATACACTATCGCGAAAGCATTTTGCTACATTAGAATAACAAAATGTATACTTTTATAAAGGGCTACATTTTGAAATTAAACTTAAAAAGAACGAATGTATATCATCAGATACACTGAATCAAAATTGTCGGTAAAAAATTTGATATTTAATTCTGTATTAATATAATAAATTGGCTATTTAAACTTCAAAGTATTAAATTATCAATGTAAAAATATTCTTCTACATCGTATCCTTTTTCTACTCTTTCTACTTCAATTTTAAAAAATCAAACTTTCTAAAAATCAAATCCTTTTTATTAATTTAAAGCTCATGGATTTCTTGTATTATTATACTAAGTTAAAACAACAGACTTTGTAATAAAACGAATATTATTCTTAAAAATGTCTTTACCATTTTGAGTGTCGCCTTAATTCCTTTTCAGTTGACTGAAACCGTTGCAATTGCTTTCTAGCAAACTTTGATATCTAGGTATTGACATTTGCCTATTTATACAAAGATTTTGATCTAATTTCCGCAAATCTTGATTTGAAAAAAGGGATTTTTTTATGTGTGTGTGTGAATGATTCAATGATGCAAAAGCAATTAACAGGTTCATGTCAGATTTCGTGTTTAAAATGATAAATTTGTGCAACCAATAGAGATCCTCAAATAAAGAATAAAAAGCAGTGTCTTTCTTTGAATCAGTGTTTACTCAAGCGGAAGAAACATATGCAATTTTTTTTCTCCTATTTTTACGCTTTCATTCTGAAAACAATGGGATAATTGGCACATGATGAACGAAAAGAAAGTTTGTTTGCTTGTTTTTTTAGCAAAGTCTCAGCAAGAATTTTGATTATTCTGATTAAAGTGTAATTGCCGTTACCTTTGATGGTACTTCTTAGCGATATCTACTTATAATTTTTTAACATTTTTTAATTCTTTCTTTGGGAGTTAATTTTAATGTTTAGTATTTTTTTTTTCTTGTTCATACATGCAAGTCATATTTTTTAAACTTATATTATCTTTTACCTTCTATATATTTTTACAAATAATATTTTACCTTTTATCTATTTTTACAAATAATCTGTTATCTTCTATAAAAATTATTTATTCAAACATATTTCCGACATTTTTTATGATATTTAAAATATGTCTATACAAGTATAATTATTAAAGTATACATATTCATGCTTTAATTAATTATTCCTGTCATATTTTTCTAAACATATTATCTGTTACCTTTTATATACTTTTTAAAAATAATCTTTTATTTTATAAATATTTATTAATAATGTGTTACTTTCTATAAAATTAATTTATGCAAACATATTTTCGACATTTTTGATAGAATTTCAAATATTTCTATACAAGTATAATTAATTAAAACATTTATATGCTTTAATTAATTCCACTAGTCATATTTTTTTAATTATATCATCTGTTAAATTCAATGTATTTCCACAAATAATCTATTACCTTCAATAAAATTAATTTATACAAACATATTTTCGATATTTTTGATAATATTTTAAATATTTCTATACAAGTATAATTAATTGGAGTATGTATATACAAATAACATATACAAATTTTTAAACATGCAATTTTTATAGAATTATCATCATATTTAGATAGACAACCTGGGGTGGGCCAGTGCCTTCCTCTGAAATCTATTCCACCGCATTCTATTTTTATCACTTGTGAGCCAATATCTTTCCTGAAAACAGGAGATCTGTCTCCACTGATTCCATCTATCTTTTTTTAGGTCTACCTCTTTTCCTACTTGTTAGAAATTTATGTAAAAGATTTTTAAGTAAGGAATCACCATTTATTCTAAATATATGAGCCACCCAGTTCATCCGTTTTATTTTTATGAACTTTATAATATCTGACTCTCTGTAGATTTAATAGAGCACAGAAATATATCATCTTCAATACAAACATTGTTGATTTCTGTCCCACCAAGAATGAATCGCAGAATTTTCTTTCGAAAAGGGCTATTTCATTTTCTCTAGCTTTTTTTTCTTTTTCATTAGCTCTAGCTCTGAGTCCAAGTCTCTGAGCTTGAGTAGGCATTGATCTAAACTAGGTTTTATGTAGTAAAAATTTTGTATTTCTTGATAGTAGAGAATATTTGAAAAATCTTTTTAGTCCGTAAAAAGCTTTATTTGTACTTGTTAGACGACCTTGAATTCTCTCTCGTTTAGAAATAATAATGTTTAAAAATTGTTTTGTTTTTTCTGTACAAATATCATGATTATATATAAAATATCATATTTCAGATTTTAAAAAAGTTTTTAAATGGTATTTTAGTGGGTATTTTAAAATCTCTAAATTGTGTTCTGTAATTTACATTCGTTATTCAGTATTTTTCATTTTTTCATTTATGTATTTTATAGTACCTGTTAATGCTCTAATTATAATTCATTCAATAATTTTCTCTTTATTTTATTGGATTTTGATTTAAGTATTTTTCCGAACATGAGTTCTTGATTAATTTTGGAATATTCGATTTTCATTTGGCACTTTCGGTAGGATAATAGCCTTCATTTTAAAATTATTTCGTTGACTGTTACAAGGAAGAAAACATATTTCTAGATTTAATAATTTTTTTCATGAAAAAAAAAATCTTTTTAAATATTTCATTTTTTCTTGATTTTTTTATTGACCTCACTCTATATACATGAAGGTTCCTTTTTTGGAATCAGGTTTTGAACTTTACTCTTCCTATACTCTCTAATTTTGAAGCTGAAACTTAATTCCTCAAAATTTAGTTTTTTTAATTAATGAATATTGTTAAATATTACTATAGAATTTAGATGGATAATTTGCTCAGTAAGAAGGAAATATATATATAAATACAACGTAAGAAATATTGGTTCTTATCATCTGATCTTATTTACTGATACGTTTCCAGCGAAGTCGAAGCTTCAAAGTTTAGTTGTAAGTTGAGAAACAGTATGTTACCTATTTTAAGGTTAATTAATAAACTTAAAAAATAAATATTATATGAAGCTTCGAATAAAAATATTTTCGAATATCATTTTATTTTATTTATTCACTTTCCTTAAAAGGATTTCGATATTCTTAGAACACAGGCCAATAAAATTCTAGGTTTTGATTTTTATCGAACACCAGATATCTAATATTTCAGATGCTTAAGCAAACTTTCTTTTAACTAGCTTTTGTTTAGAAAAATTGCATAAAAATAGTGGAAAAGATAACAATAAAAATAACTAGGATAAAAAATAGTGGTCTGAAGAAAAAGAGATTAAAAATATCTGATTTTCAAAAGATTTAAAATACATTATGAACCGAATCAGACTATTTCTTAGAGTAATCCGTAATGAAACAATTTACAAAGATTTTAATGCAGATTGCTTTTACAGTCTAGTAACACTTTTTTAATCATTATGTCTTTAAAAAAACTATAAGAAAATTTTATGAATATGGGAAAAATTATTTGAATACAACAGAAACACAGCAAATACATAATGACATACGCAATGATGAATATTCTAAATGCATACGATGCTACACGGCAATTCTGTTTTCGATTGCTACAATTTTAAATAATGAATTTCAAAATGCAGAATTATGTCCGTGCCGATTTATCACTTTCATTTTTCGATTAAACTATCCATAAGCCAAACTAGTCGCAAGTCGATTCTTTTTCTTTCCAACATTATTTTCATGCATCGTGATTAAAAAAAAAAAAGTTCAATTTATACACTTGTAATATAGCTTGTAAAATAAATAAAAAATTCAATTCCAAGTAAAAATGAATGAATGAATTTGAAATGAACTTGAATTTATGTTTAGTTTTAAAAAGTAAAACATTTTTGTGTGATGCTAATGGTGTAATGCAATAGTCTAAATTGAAAAAAAAGAAGAAAAAAACTTGTGTATTTAGTTTTATTGAAGATATAGAGAACACCTTCCCCATTCATTTCCTTAATATAATTTTTTTTTTAATAAAAATGGTAGAATTTTTAATTAAAACTAAATAGGTTTTCATATATAATATTCATTCTGATTCATTCTTTAGGGGATGATCCCAAAATCATTGCAAAAATTTGAGGAATTTGTGCAGAACATTGTAACAATCTTTTATTGTATAGGAATATATGGCCGTAAATGAAATGGCAAGGAATAAGCGCATGAAATTAAAGATGAAATGGAAGGCAAAATGTTTATTGACAGCGTGGATGACAAGTGCATTACAATATAAAAATTGTTCAAAGTTTTTGTCCCCAAAAGGGATTCATACTTAACATTTCAAAGAATTCCAAATCTCGCCATTCTCTTTCCTTTCATCTCTTATTTCCAGTGATTGACCTTTATTGCATTGCTTGTGTATAAATTCGCAAGCAAAAAATGATAGTAGCATTTTCTTACACAATCCCCAAAAGTTTGTCTATGAATTCGGAATCACCCATTATAATTTCTCTTAAAAGTCTCAGTAACAAAATTCGAATAATCACAGTGGCATAATTTTGAATCTTTCTGCCTGATTGATGATTTAGAGACGTCCACGTTTACTGGTCATAGCATTTTAATATGGCTGAAATATTTTTTTAAGAAAGTAAAACATCAAAATTTCGCAGCATCTTGAATGGTGCCTGAAATCAAGCATTCTAAAGCATTTTCAGTATTTCTAAATTTGAGTATTTTAAAGTATTTCTGAAGAACATAAAATAAATTTTTTGACGCAAACCTGACAAATAATTATCTTCACAATATCAGTCATTCATAATTTTAAAACTAATTTAGTAATTAACGATTTTAATATAAAATTTCATAACCTATCTTAGCTGTACGTGAATTGGAGTGCAGTTTTTAATTTATAAGTATTTACACATTTATTAGTTGCAAAAATGAGATAAAAATTTTTAACAAACTTTGGTCAATAATGTTATAGTTAGAAATGTCCTAGTTGTTGGTGAAATCCTTTTCTACCATCTTCCCTACAGCTGCGTTATAAGCTGAGCATCGGCTACTTCAAACAGGATAACTCGGTTCAGTTATGTCAATGCGCCAAATCGCATCCCTTACAAAAAAATTTGAAAAAAAATTGCAAAAACAATAATTAAATCTTTTATTCTATTATTAAACACAAGGAAAAGAAACAAAACAAAATATATAGGTTTTTAAGTTGAATTTTTAATTTTTTATGGGTGTAAAAGCATTTAGATTTAATATTAGTTTACTATCCCTCGTTATCTTTTGCTCAAGAGAAAAAAATATTAGTCTTTGTATCAGTGATATTTGACATTCTGTACACTTGTATCTGGTCTCCATTTGTGCTGGTTTACCTCTGGAATCTGTTTTACTGGAGTACAGAGTGCACTGTCTCATTAGATTTGATTTTTTTTCAGCAGGAATTGCTATCTTCATAATTACCATCTGAAAAATCATCGTCTTCGGGAGTTTACATCATTTCTATTATTTTAATTTGTTTTCAAAGCAATTATACTTTTTATACATTACTAATTCACAAGCAGACGTGTACTATACAATAGGAAAAGCAGACGACCAGTCCCGCCAAAAGAACCGTGAAATCAACAAATCTTGGCAAGCTGACAACCATTGCTGAATATTTCTTTTCATTTCCTTCAGGCCAAGAAAATACGTGATAAAACAAATCATACTGACAATTTCTGCTTCACACGAGTTTTCTCAAGATAACAATTAATTGCACTAAATACGAATCCGAAACAACTCGGGATAATCAGGCAAGCGATTAAAGGGTATTGTGTAACGGACTTCGTAAATTTGGCAGATGACGCACACAATCCTATCTGAGTTTCCACACCGCACCAGCGGGAGGACGTTCTAATGTGCACCACATCCTCTTACACAACGGTTTTTTAGTGGAATCGAATACCTAAAACTCACCAGCTCCAAAGTCGGGACATTACCACCAGCGATACCACCAGGTATCGCTGCCCTTATACAGGGTAAACTACAGGCATCATTTCATAGTCGAAATCTTAAAACGAATCTTGCAGATAATGTATGGTTCATAAATCTGATTAAATACTGAAAGAAAACAGAATTCATCAAAACCAAACACAGAGATCAAACTATTTCATCCAAGGATTCATTAACTTGAACAGCATGAAAAAATAATTCTTATCACTGAAAGCATTTTCCCAACTGGGAGTATATAAGTGTATCGCTAACAGTTTGAAATATATTGCTATTATATCCGTTGGGCAATCAGAGTGGACACTCTGCATACAACAAATGTAACAAGTAAATTTAACGCATGCGTATGGTACACATGTGCGAAAAGTTTAAATGATTTTAATACTATTATTCATACATTTTTAATCTTCATGTCACATAGAGATAAAAATTTCCGAAAATATGGAAATATTTCAAAAAAAAGAGAGAGGGGATCAGAAAGTGTTGTTATTCGGTCATTTTTCTACCTTCTTTTTGTCATATATCTGGTTTCTCAAAGCATCTTTTATCAGACAAGAAATAGTTGAATAGAACAAGGAATCAAAATTATTTCATGAATATTTACATCAGTTATATAGGGAGAGTGATATCTTGGTCAATGAGTGGTATAGTAATTATTTCCATATCTTTCGCAAATATAAATATTTTGCTTGGATAGCATCTATACCCTGAAAGCAATGATTTTTCTGTAAATAATGAAACATATAAAGAACATATTACACACCCATGTCTATATATTGCTGGAAATATGATTAGTTCTCTCAGCATATTAATGATAGGAAGGAAACCAAATGCTAACTAAAAAATGAATTCTTACGAATTTTCTATATTAAAATGAAATCAGAAAATTTAACGATAATGTTCCAAAATCTCTTAACAGAAGATAAGTACGTTTATGTTGATTAAAATTTTATATTTGATTAAA
>JAPMOQ010030470.1:146542-180029 GCA_026543055.1 Argiope trifasciata | reverse complement strand
TGTTACAGTCAAGAATTTCTGTTATTAATGAAGCAGTTGTGGCAGACAGCATCTGAATTTTAAATTTCTGTCAATAGTTTTTCATATTTATATATGTTTTTATTATATTATTGAGTTGTTTGGAATGCAATTTCATTTTTTTAATGAAAATGAAGGACTTCTTATAGTGAATAAATATTTTATGGAATTATATATCAGCCATGCTGGTTCAGTATTCTTTGCTGGGGGGGGGGGGGGGATTTAGTTGATTTCTGGCCTCATCCTTTGTAATGAAGGGTTTGTTATCTAAAAAATTCTGTAGAGACCAGAACAAGCAGTAATCAAATGATTTGAGATATGTTAGCTGTGACAGTATGTTCCATCCAAGCTATGCAATGTTTGGCTAGTTACCAAACATGCCAGCTCTTCCATTTTCATGGTGAAACACTACACCTTTTCTGTTGATCAATTCTGGTTTTTTCTGTTAAATGAACTATTTAATTTATCCAGCTGATAACAGTAAACTTCAGAACTGAGCATTGTTTTGTTTGTAGGAGCTTAAAAATAAAATCAATTCCTTTAAAATCTCAACAAATAGCATCACTTTTTTCCCCCCTTTTTAGATGATTATCAGTTTTCAAAATGCTTTGAGCCGGTTAATCTTGTTTACTCCATAATCTCTTGCATTTAACATTATTGTAGATAATCCATTTTCCATCAACGTTGATACATTTCAAAAATGGATCATTTTCTTGATGTTTGAGAAGCTAATCATAAACTTCTACACAAAGGCACATATTTCTTTCCATAAGAACATGAATAACCCATATGTTGAGTTTTGAGTTTAAACTAGAGGTCTTCAAATAATCATTAATATTTGAATTTGATAATTTTAATCTTTCTGTAATCTCATGAGTTGTTATTCGCCAGCTTTCATCAGTTAATACTCTTGTTCCTTCAGCAGTTTCAAATTGCCTTCAATATCATAATTGCTGAATTAGAATTTTGTAAAAATTTATTTTGGTACTGGCAGTTTGTCAGTATATCTTCTATCTGTTAATATACGTGTATGCATCAATATACACATTAGGTAATTTTTTTCTTGCTTGAGCAGCATTTTAACCTTTTTGATGGTAAAAATGTAAAATATGCCAAAAATGCTGCTTTTCACTTTCCATATAAAAAGGGCACCATTCAAATACTACTACATAACATCAATCAAATTTCTTAAGCAAATCAACTGTCAAAATATATAATGATTATGTAGCTTAAGTTTAAAGTTGGCTGTGAAAAAATACAGTTCAGTCCTCCATTGGGAAAAAAATGAAATCTCTTTCCAAGCAACATACTAATTTTAGATATTGAGTAATTAGAAGGGTTTTTTTTTTTTTTTTTTTTACACTAAGATATTTGTATTGTCAGTTTTAAATTCACTTTTTTGCAAATGGCCAAGACTTACTGTTTAAATAAATACTGCAGTTTGCATATATATTGAAAATGATATATATTATAAATGAATACTGTTCATTTGGATAACAAAACCAAAACATTATAAATAAGAATCATTCTATTTAAGAATGTGTTTTTACAGTCAGAAATTAGATACATCTGATTAACTAACCAAATCAATAAAATTTCTTAGTTAATGTACCAAAATTAGTTTATTTTGTCACATAGCATTACTATAATATATATAACTGCATTTTCAACTTGGAATTATTCTGCAATTCATCTAAAATATTTTGAAATGTGCAATATATAGTGGTGTTAAATGTACATATATTTTTCTTCCTAAAGCTAATACCCCAGTTCGAAGGAGAAATATTAAAGCCAGTGAAAGAGAAGTTAATGAAAGTATTAATGTTGATCAAAAAGGTAAAAATCAGTCAGTAAAAAATTAACCTGAGTTATTCTAATCTGCATGGCATGAAACAACTAACTAGGAGTTAATATTTTACTTGTGCATGAAGTTTCATTGATTCTTAATATTGATGGCACTTGACAATAAATCTGATTTATTTCTACTGACTTTAAGATACTGATTGTAAATCAACAATGCTTAATTTTTTTTAAACACAGAAGATTCTTTACCACAAGTGGAAATAAAATCCAGAAGAACTACACGATCTCAACTTTCTACCCCAACTGGTAATTGTTTTTCATTTTTAATTCAGAATACTGGATAAGCTTTCTACAGATTGCATATAAACTGTTTGGAAATTTTCTGGTTTGTGGTCTTAAAATATTAAATTTGATCATACACATGACTCAACATCTGTTGATTGATTTATAACAGATGTCACATAAATGTGTTATAGCATTTTGGAAATAGAAATGCAAGTATTTGTTCAAAGATATTTGTCTGGTTTATTCCAAACAATAGTTGATGTTAAATATATATTTTTCTGTTTATGAACGTTATAATAAATTAAATGTCAATAAGCAGTTAACAATACTGCAATCATATTTATTTGTCGCCAAATATGCTTTGAAAAATCATTATTTATATATGTTATACTGTATGTTATGTGTAAAAATTTGTATATTCAAATGTGCATTTTTCAACTAGTTTCTACTCCAAGTTCTACATCTGGAAGAAAGGGAAGACCTCCTCGCCGAAAGGCAGATGCTTCGGAAGATTCTCAGCAGGCTGAAGGTTTGAAATTGAATTTTAATTCTTTTTGGTGTTTGTTTGGCACAATTTATTGGAGATCAGTTTCCTACTTGTTCCAAACCAGTGTCATGCCTTTTTGTTGTTTTTGCTAATCTAACAATGTGATTTGTGTATTATATTTTTAAAATATTGTTAGATTATGTAATTTATCAAAACCATTTTCAATTGATCTATACTCCTTAAATAATATAGATATTTATTCGTTCTTGATATATAATTTACATTACAATATCTGAGAATTGTTGAAGTTTTTCTTGTCCTTTTTCAAATAATGAACCTTTCAAGCATTATTTTTCTAGGCTAACTCATTAATTTAAAATTTTAATATTTGAATTAAATATAAAGACCTGAACATGTAATTTTCCCTCCTACTGAGCATTGGTTTATCTAACGCTTTGCACAATCTATTTAGTTTCAGCTCATCATTATTATTTTCTCATTTATAAAATGCATATCATCCTGTAAATTGATGCCTATTACAATGTTTAGCTATTGCCTGCTAACTAAATTTAACATACTAAATTTTTAATTGACTTTTTTGTTATAGTATTTCATTAATACACTTTAATTGTTGATATTCAGTCCAACTTTCGTTCTTTTTCTGTGAATTACTTTATTTGAAGACATTTTTGAAAAAGTATACTTTTTTCATTTCATTTCTTGAAAATATGTACAGTTTTCTATTAAAACCCCTCTTTTATGTGTTATCACCATTTCCTGCACATGTTTTCTTTTTAAATTCCTCAATGCAATTTTTGCTTCATTGGACAATTAAGGTGGCAACTCTAAAAGTAATAGTTAGTTTTAATTCTTTTGGAGAAAAATCGTATATATATATTTGTTTTCAACTACTTACATTGAATTTCTTTGTTAATAGCTGGTCCTAAAACTCCTAAGAGTGTGCACTTTTCATCTGACATTGAATCTAATGCAGATTCAGGTAATATATTTTGAATCCGTTATTTGACAAAATCCATTTACATTTTTCTTATTTTGTATTCTTTATCAGCAATGTATATATTATTGTTGATCAAATTTTTTTTTTTTTTTTTTTTTTTTTTTTTTTGTATTGAAAGAATTTAATTTTGAGGATGTAAATCGATACAATTTGGTCAAACATATTTGGGAGGCAGTTCAAGTAATACAATTTAAATGTAATTTAATTTATATGAAAAAGAAAATTATTCACTCTGGTGGATAAATGTTTGTCATTTACTCTAGGAATGGCATTTCTTTCAATTGCTAATTAGAATGACTGGTGAATATATGTATTTTTCCAGTGAATGATTTCTTCAAAAACAAATATTGTTGAATAATTTCATTTTTTCTTGTTGTTATGAATACTGTGTTCTGAGTTCATATAAATTTATGAACTGTTCAGTTCTTCCTACTTATGCAATCAAAGTATTAGTGAATAAGTAGAAATAAAAAATGATACTGTTGAAAAAAATGAAAAAGTGTCTGTCACTCTAATCTAAATAAATCAGCTTTCAAATAATTTTCAATTTGAATAGACAATCAAATCGTAAAAAGATTTTATTCCCAGGAATTAAGGCATTTTAAAAAAATGAAAATTTTGCCTTTAAACTGAATTTTAAAAGATGAAGTGAGTCAGTTCAACTGCTTTAAGTTTTTAAGATGGTGTAGATAGGGTATTATTTGCAGTGGAATTAAAAATCCAACTTTCTGAAGAAGGAATAGTTAATCCTTAAATGATTTTTTAACATGAAATTCATACCTAAAAAAGAATTGTCCCGTGCTGAATTTTTCTTAACTTTATCATTATTATTGGAACGCTTCAAATTACTTTGATGTAATTATGTAATATATAGATTCTTGTTCTATTCCAGCTTTCAAAAAAATGACTAAACCTTAGTTTAAAAATATTTTGAGATCTATAGTTCATGTGTAAGAAATATACCAAACAATGTTTTTGTACTTTTTAAATTGTCCTTTCTGTTTCACAGCAATGCAGACCTCGGAATTAGATGTGCAATTTTCAGTTGGGATGGACATACATGAAGATTTGGGTATTTATTTTTTATTCTTGCTGACATATTTGTGTTCAAATTGCAACAGAATTTAATTTTTGTGATTTTAATTTTGGCTTTGTTTATGCATACTATATATATCTGGTATGTGAAGTTAAATTTCTGTATTAAAAGATATATAAATAAAGAAATCTTTAGTACATCATTGTTATTAATAACTCAATTTTAATTAATTTTGCTAAAAGGTTTTTTATAACATGATTTCAAAATTCAATCCTATAATATTTAAATTTTTTTTCTATATATTGTTATCAATTAAATTATTTTAGTAACATGACAATGTTTTCTTAAAGATGTTTACTCTCCGGACATCAAGATTTCAAAAACAACTCCTCGTCGAAAAACAACAATTTTAAGTAGAGTAATGGATGATTTCTCAGGTATCATTTCTATTTTGGTTTCTTCCCCCCCCCCCTCCCTCCCTCCATTTTATGACAATAATTTTTTATTATTATATAAGCACGGCTGGATATTTTTTATTGAACTGTAACATCTATCTTAATTTTAATTGTCTTTGGTGGAAGTTTTTGAAAAAATTAGTTGCATTAATTAAGTATGGGAAAAATATATACCAATATATTTTTATGAAATTTGAATAAGAATTTGATTTAAAATATTTTTATCTTTCTGTTTTAAAGAATTTTATGTAATTGAGATTTTTATGTAATTTTAAAGATTTTTATGTAACATTAAGGTGAATTAAAAAATATTATTGAATTTATGGGATGTAAAAGTGATGCCATTAAAGAGGTTTTTTTTTTTTTTTTTTTTTTTTTTTTTTGTCTTAAGATCCAAGACCATTTCTGTAAGATAACTGTTTTTGGAGATATAAAAATCAGTTTCCAGGAGCAAATCATAATAAAAACCTATTTGATGTTTGATAAACATATTTCTTTTACATCGTTTTTTTTTTTTTTTTTTTTTTTTTTTGGTAATACAGCAAATTTTTTTCAGAACATTTAATAAAAGTTTGTAGTTATATTAATTAGTTAAGCAAAACATTCAGTTAAATGCAGCTATGAAAAAGTTTGATGTGATAATCTGAAATTCATAGAATGGTTTGCTTATATTTGACTGTTATTCAATTATTAAAGTGCATTCTATGCCATATATATATAATATAATATAATGTACACAGATTGAGATTTCTAAGAATAATACATTCTGCAGTATTTTTACAAAGTAAATGTGTTATGAAGTGAGAAAAATTTGCCATTTAGGTAAACAAGCTCCTTTTAAATATTTATTTATTAACGTAGATATAAATGATGACAATAAAATTCAATCCATAATAGTTTCACCCAATGGAAATAAAATGTTGCAAATTTTTACCTTCATTAACCTGTTAACTGGGAAATTAACTTAAAATCTACATATTTCACATTTAAATATTTCCTCATACCCAGTTAAGAGGCTAAAATATAATACAGAACAAAAAATTTGAATGCCTGAAATTTGATCTTCACTACATTTAACGCGTTTAAACTGTTGAGTAGATTTCTAACTTTAAAAGTCTAGTTTAAGTACTTTCTTTTTTATTTATTTTTATTATCAAAACCGAAGATATTTTTAATGTATATGCTTGTCTGTCACTTCATCATGGCATCTGCCTGGATGAATAAATCTCCATTTTTGTATCACATATAATTTTTTAAAGTTAGATTAAAATTTTTAAAGATTTGGGAGGATGAATGTTATATTTTAGTTTCTATCAAAATATTTTTTAACTGTAATGTAATTATTAAATTGTATGTACTTATTTCAGAGATTAATTTAACTCCAGAAGTTACCAGAGGAAAATCAAAAAGAAAAACAATAGCTGGCCCAGTTTCAGATGAAGCAGGTAAGCATTACACATCTAGTTCCTGTACCATTCCATACATGAATATTAGTATTATGTCAACTTGTAATTACAAGATGTAATTAAGTGTGTATATTTGCCAAATATATATTTAAAAAACATAAAATATATGTTCTTTTTAAGGGAAAAATAGGTGGGGGAGTGAATGTACTTTTACTTTATAGGGAAAATTAATCCCTGTAAAACAAATTCTTGAACTCAACTCTCCTGGCTAACTCTCCCCCCCTCTGATTTGCATTTATGTTAAATATCTAATCACCCCCCTCCACTTCTTGCTTCTTATTTCTTTTAGTTGAATACAGTATATATAAGCGTATAGCTCAATATTCTTTAGGCTCCAAATTTTCACATGCCCCTGAACCTATTTTTAAATTTTTCTATAGATATTCTAATAAGCCTCTTTTAAATCCCTTTTTGTTACATTTCTTTCAAATCTTGTTTAGAAGTAGTCTTCATAGGTTCTGCTATCCTTGAAACAAAAAGTTTTCATCAATTACTTTCAAATTACAGTAAACTGCATTTCTACATTGCAAATTGAACAAATATGCAACATTCATCTTTTATTTGCAGTGCTTTCAATTCGTAAGTAGAAATGGTATTGCCATTATGAAGTTTTGTTTTGGGTTGTATAGCATTCAAGGCACAAGAACCCATCTGTCTTCTCTCAAACTGAATTTGTATGCTATGTTAATGTTTATTTTCTTATTCTTTTGATGATTTTCATTTTTAATATTTTGCTCAATCCTTCATTGTTGCTCATCAGCATTATACTATCTCCCTTTTACTTGTACTTGCTTTGCTTACTGCTTAGCTTCTCTATCTTTAGCAGAATCTTAGAAATTTTACTTAACTTATTTGCAGCATTTGTCCGGTCTTTCTGTTTTATGCCTCTCTTTTGGATGTTATGGCTGGCATTTATTTTTTGTAACTGGAGATTTGCAAAAGAATTAGATTTTTTTTTTTTTTTTTTTTTACTATAAAACATGACCAAAGATCAGTTATCCAGTGACCATAGTTTATTTAATGTTAAAAATACAAATATTTTTTTAAAAATTAAGACTGAAACCGCTGACAAAAATATGCAATGTAAAACATTGAGAAATAAATTATCTAAAACCATAAAAATACACCGAAATTGATAAATGAACATGAATGTAAATGGTGAATAAATGCAACATACTGCCTCATTGAACAAAATCAATGAAAATTTGTCATATAAGACAAAAATGACAATGAGAATAATGGTTTCTAATGCAGATGTTTTTTTTTTTTTTTAATTACTAATTACTATTGATAGTCTGGGAACTAATGCAGCGTCTTTAATCTCCCTTATTAGAAAGAAGGTTGTCTGATATAAAATTTTCAATTCTTTGATAATATATGCAAAACCTTTATGTTAATGCACATAAAAAAAGCCTGAGTTTATTATTTTAAATAAATAAATTAATTAATTTGAATCTTAAAATATTTTTCATACGATTAGTTCCCTGTATATATAATGTGCACTGTAATGTTTCTTATACCTTTATGGCATTGTGAATCATTTTGAATATTGAATAAAATTGTTTATATGATTATCTGGTACCTATAATTATCGAATAACAAACATGTTTGTCACTGTGTTGTAAAATGTGTAAAAAATAAATAATATAGGAGGAAAATTAACTATAAATTTTGTTCTGTCATAATGTACTTATTTGTTCGGAATCTCATGGGAAAACTGTTTGCAACGATTGACATTTCATTCTATGAAATTCTAAGCTCAGTAAATCTTATTTCTCTCCCCCCCCCACTTCTCCCATCAATGTGCCTAGAGAAATAACCAGATGTGTAACAATAGTGTTAATCCATAACCATGCTGAAATTGATCCAAATATGTAAACCTGTCAAAAGGCATTTAGCAATGATAATGGAGGCACTAATTTTTTTATTCTGTAAGAATTATTTGTAATTCAAAAAAAAAAAAAAAGAAAGAAATACAAGCATCTCTTCATCAATTTATTACACTGAAAAACGTGATGAAATTTTCTGAAATAATGGATAACTTGTAATGTTATTCTTATTTTTCAACTTAAAATTTTGTTATTTATATTTTACTAATGAAATATGTGAGGAAGGTAACTAAGATTAGAAAAGTAAAAGCTCCAAATTTTTTTATAGTGTCATAAAGAGGACATTCTTTCAATTTCAAGCTCAATGTGTACTTTGAATTTGGTATATAAGCATTTTTGTGTGTTAAAAATGTGGGAAAAGTTGAGTTGCAATGGGAAATTTATGCAGTTTTAAAATTAAAAGAATTTGTTTTTTATTTTAAATATTTTGTTAAAAATATGTTTTGAAGCAATCTCTATAAGGTGACTTAAATTTTTATTTCTTTTTATGAAATTGTGTGATCATAAAATATTCAGATATCTCTCCTTAGCTTGAATATTATACAGATATTATAATTTTTATTGTTGTTATATTCTTTTAATATATACAAGAAGTTGTTAAGAAGGCTCCCCCTTCCCTCTTAATCTATACTTATAATAAAGCTCAATGTGTGTGTGCGTGTGTGTTGGTGCTCTACAGGCCAGACCGTTGGACCTACAGCTACCAAATTTGGTACATGTATACCTTGGAGGTCGGGAATGTGCACCTCGGAGCCCTTTTTTCGAATTTTTAATTAGAATTTGAATTAATTAAAATTTAAGCGAAATTTCAACGTTTTTCCGCTATAACTTCCGAAAATATCAGATAAACATGATTTTAACATCAATTTAAAGATTAAAAAATTAGCTTTCTAATAGTATCAGTATTTTAACATTTAACTTAAGCTTCTATTTGTAATGAATTTTTAAAGAAATATTTTAACCTTTTTTTTTTTTTTTTTGAGCACGTGACTGGATAAAATAAAATAAAACAATGCCGGAAGTTCAAATAAAAAAAACTATCATCGCAAATCAAATCTAAAGAAATACAACTTTCAGCATGTGACTGGATAAAATAACATAAATATAAAATGAGATATCTTCTAAAAAAATAAATGCAAGGCAATGGATTCTATGATCGTTTGCAATAGATATATAATTAATTCCATAAATTATCTTTATTTACAGTAAACCTGGTTGAATTTAGACAGGATATACATTGAAATCCCGACTTAATGGCATATTTCTATAATCGTTTGTAATATCTGTATCATTAATTCAATAATTTTTCCTCTTTTTCGCTTTCTTCAAAAAACATTTAACATTTTGGTAACATCACCGAAAAAAACATTTTTAATATTTTGGAAGCATAATCGATAAATTGTTAGAGCATTAAACTCAAAAAGTTTTTTCGAATAAAGTTACCGACTCTTTAACTACTAATAACTGAATCTTTTAACTTTGACTGTTTCTTAAATTTTGGCTAATGAATATGTGATTTGATTGAAAATTTTAGAACGCATTACTCATGGCGAACCAGCTGGTCGCCAAAGGCGGCTAGTGCTGAAATAAAAGAAAATCAAATCATGCTTTGTATCAAAATATTCTGTATGTATTCATGAATTTTCTTTTTAATACTTCTGTTTATCATTTTGATAATCATGAAGAATATTTATTATGAGATACAAGCCATCAGTAATATTTTTGTCAATTACAATTAAGGCATATCTAAAGAAAATTTGTATAAACATCTGCATGATACATATTTTTCTTGTAGAAATTCTGTTTTTAATTTAAATCATTGGTTTGATGTAATACATGCTTAGATCTTAAAATATAGATTAGTAACGTCTGTCATTTTCAAAAAGTAATAAAGATGCTTTTATTTATGCCAATGCTGCAGTATTTTTTTCCGATCTTATTAAACTGTTGGAAAGTTTTAACTTATTGGTAAGTAACTTGGAAGTAACTTATTGGAAAGTTTTAGATATACTTGGAAAAATATTTTTTATCATTTATTAATTTAAAAACTATAAGTTATGAATGTGGTAATTTTTAAAAATATATTTATTTATTTTAGTTGCTCCATCACCCAAAAGATTGAGAATGGGGCGTAGGAGCAATATTATGCCATCAACTTCTGGTAAGAATAATTTACGTGTTTCTTTATTTTTCTATGTGTGAAAATGTTTGGTTTCTGATATCATCTTATGTAAAAATCTTTATTACCTGAAAGTCTGTTCAAATTAGTTGAAAGTGATGGTATAGTTTCTAGAGAGCTATCATACTCCATTGTCTATGCTTGTATGAAATAAAAAAGAATTCGAAGTGCTATTGTGATGAAACTACTACTATCTCAAGTTACATCAATGCTTATTTTTCTTTCCTAATTGTGACCACTGGGAAAATAAGGAAAACACATGGAATTTAAAAATCATCTCAATAAGTTGGAAAAATGTTGGGAAATTTAAATTCATAAATGCAGAAAATATGAGGAATTTTGCCACCATCCTGTTGTAGGGGTAGCATGTCTTCCCCACGATCTGGGAATCTTGGCTCAGACATGGTTGTTCCTCCCTTGTGTTCTATCTGGGAGATGTGTGAATGAGCCTCCCTCCCTGTAAAAAGGTGTACCAGCAAATATGTGTGTATCATCTTCAATTGAGCTAGAAGTCAGACTTCTGCCTTTGAGGCTCATGGGTCTTTTCCCTCAAAGCTACTGCACCCCCTTTCCGGGTTAACATGGACACAACATCATCATCACTAGGAATTTTAAGTTTCTTGATTTCCCCCCATCTAAAAAATGGCTAAAATATTGTAGTCATAGCTTCCAAAAATGAAACAGTACCATTTGCGATTGTGTAATGCAGAAACCCACCCCTTCTCTCTCTTTTTTTTCCCCTATATAGATTATAGCAATTTCGATTTACGAGACCTGTGTTATTTCGCCTTGGGACTCCCAAATTGCAACTTATGGGCATGCGCGAGAGGACGACAACTACATGAAGGAATAGAATTTATTTCTTTGGTCGGATTAGCAGCATTTAATCTGCGAAAGCTTGTGCTGTGGTGTTTAGTCTATCTTACTTGAGTTTATTGAATAGTTTGTTTACTATTTGAGGACCTGAGCTTATTCAAAGTAGATTAGAGAATACTTTTAAGTCAGTAAGTTGCTCAAAATTTGTATGTACTTCAAATTGGATAGAAAATTAAAAAAAAAAATCACTCATAATTTTGATTTTATGGATCCCAATTCTGATTTTGCTAAATGTGTTTGAGAAGTTAAATAATATCAAGTTGTTGTGTACTGTTTGTTCACTTGAATATAAGAAGCCTAGTTAATATGGAAAAATAGGCACTTAATTATCACACCTAAAGAAGAAAACACAAGATGGAATGTAGATGAATTTTTATGACATTAAAATTTATTTCATCATACTCGTCTTTTAATTCATTTAGTGATATATCAAATACTTTCAGATATGTTCATTAAAAGTGAAACAACTGAAAAATGTACATCATGGCTTACAGCACCTTATCTGGTCCATTAGATTATGCCCATTAGTTCCATGACACTGGTGGTTGAAAAACCTGTCGAAATTAATGACCAAATTCTTCAATTTTCAAAAATGAATAAATAAATAAAAAGTCTAGCTTTATAATGTTTTTGTTAAATAATTGTAATGTTTCTATCATGATAAAAATATTTTGTGACTCATTTCACCTATGCCCTTTATTTTGTGTGACATACAATTAAAGAGCATGAAAAATAATATATCCGTGTCCCCCCATCCCCCAATATAAAAATTATATCCTTGTTGAATTCTAAATGATAGTAAATGATGATTTTTCTGTTTGTAAATACAAACCTTCCTTAAATATGCTTGTATTTTGAATAATTGTAAATTGTTGCTTCCTTTTCTTTCTTTTTTTTTTCCCCCCTCCTTAAAATTTATTCCATTATAAATAGTATATGAGTTTTATTCGTGCTTTTTCTTGTATCTTGAATATACATACAGGAAAAACTCTGGTCTCTCCCCCCCCCCCCTCTCAGATTTGAGTGACAACCTTGTTTTAAACGTATTAAAACTGTAAATATAATTCATTATACAGAAATGTCTGTTAGTATAATATGTTGTGATTCAAAAGCCACTTAATAAACTTTTAATATATAGAAAAATTCCATAATGAATATTAAATAGCTTCAATTATTGTGGCTTTTTTAAAAATGTCATTTGTATGTTCCAATTACAATTTATGTAGTTAATTTTTAAATACTATTAGTCCATTCTAAAATTAATTTTTTTCTAACAGAAAATTTTTTCATGCTTAAATTACAAATTTTGGCTTTGATTCATTTTTACCAAAGAATTCATTAAGTTTTTGAGTCCATTTTAAAACTTCATGAATTCAACAAGATAGTAAATTTGTTTTTGTATATTGGTGTGATTTCAACAAATTGATTCTGTCGCCAAGCAGCAATGTGGATGTTCATCTATTTTAAAGAGAAATGACATTGTCCTCTTTATTATATGCCTCAAGATCTAAAAAACATCCTTGATCAATTTAAGTGATTTATCTGGATTTCTTTCTGTAAGGTCACTAAATTCATGTTAAGAATTTTCTAAATCTATGAAGCAAATATTGGAAATGAAAGTTTTAAAAGATAAGTGCCTTTAAAAAAAAATTAAGTAATATCAGATTTGAATGAATACTTTGTACATAATTCAAAGAAAGGATGTAATTTTACACTTGAATTAAGAAGGTCTTCATTTTTTTAAACTCATTTTTATCTATTGGTATAATTTTTTCAATTTTATTCGTGTTTGCAATTTTATACTTTAGTTAAAAAATATATTAGTGTACTATACTTAAAAATATACTAGAACGTTTTGTCATCTTTGGTTTTTAAGTATAGGGGGAAATATTTGTTTAGTTTTTCTGGTTAGACTTAAATTCTTTCGTTAAACGATTGCTTGCCATCCATGTTAAATCTGTTGTAATTTAAAATATGAAGCAAAGATTATGAGTGCCTCTTTATTTGGTTGCAAAAATATGAACCAATGAATATCAGTGATGCGAAATTTGCATTTGCTGTTATGTTGTTTTTGAAGGCTTAAGGTATTAATTAAATAAGAATTAAGCCAATTTTTGTCTTGATTTTTGACCAATTACCTTTATAAAAAGATTTCTTGAAGTAATATGTGATTTTTGTTTGTTTGTTTCCTCAAATTCTTAAAAATATTCTGATTGTAGTGTTGGGTCATAAAAGTTATTGAATCTTATCTCTACTGATGGGATAGGACCTAGAGAGAAAAGAATAAATATCATATTATCATTTTTATTATGCATAAAAACAACAAATTGAAAAGAATGAGTGATCATAATAATTTTTTTAAAAAAACATAAATACTAAGTTGGCACTAAAACAATGATTTTCAAATAGAAAGTGAATTCCTGAGGGATGCTAGATAAATTCATTGCGGCTCAAAATATAGGTATTGAAAATAAAAATATATTTATTTGCTGGTCAAGGATCAAATGATACAGAACAGGGAAACAAATCAATGGAAAAGTGTACTGAAAAACTTTTATTAAGTTTAAAATGTTATAAGTGCTCAGACTTGCAAAACATTTCTATCTTAAGGAATATTAATAAGTTGCGTTTTAGGCATTTTGTAAAAATCGATTTTATGAGTATGTCTTTATTTTTATAAGACTTTTGTATTCATAAGTAATATTTTATTGGATAATTTCTGTCTTTTATTTTTAATTTAAATTATCATAGTTCTCTTATCATTTGCTTATTTTTAAGTATACAGTCCATTTCTGAACATATTTATTCATTCAAAAACATACAATTATATAATTACATAAAAAACAAAGCCTTAATGTTTGCTATGCACAAAGCAAATGCTTGATTTTCTACTGGGTATTCGCATTTCACCCTTGTTTTAATTATATCATATATATCTTTACCATTTTACTTTCTGTTCATTTTGATGGTATCAGTCTAAATTTTTACACTATTTTTATCAGCTCAGAATGGCTTCTTTATTCATTAGAATTATTAATCCTATTATTTCAATTCATGTCTGAATACAAGTGAAACAAATTTGAAGTCTTTTGTTGATTATCAGTAGTTATTAGTTTTCATTACTCTGATTAAAATGCTTCTCTTATATAAAACTGAGATATATAGAAAATGCAAATGTTTATACCATTGTTTAAAATCTAGTTAAATAAATTATTTCTATTTTTTAAGCATTTATTTTAACAACATTCTTAAATATTCCTTTAAAATATTTACCTGTAATAGTTTGAAATAGTGATATTTAACTAGAAATGGATCCTAGAATGATGTTTATAGATTTTATAATACAACAATTTACTGTTGTATTAAACAAGCTGATATATATATATATATATATTCCTATTTTATATTCTAGTGCTGTGCTTAGTAATACTATTAATAATTTGTCATTGTAAATGTCAAAAATTGCTAAAATTCTATGTATCTTCTTTAATTTGAGATATTTTAATTTCTTTAGGAGAAGATGAGCCTATGGATTCTAATTCTTTGGCTAGTGATGGAGCTTCTGAACAAGGTAATTAAAAAAATTTATATACTCTATTATCCAATATATCAAAATGGAGTATCGTTAATATATAATCCTTATCTCACATTTTTATACTGTACCTGGTAATTCTATTCATTTCATCAAGAATTAATTACAATAAAAATCTCACAAGAGCCAAAGCTTCTCTGTACCTAAAAAAAAAAAAATCAATTTTCATTGCTTTGTTAGAAGTTATTGAAATTTTTATTTGGGGTAGCAATAGTTTTATAATATCTTCCTGTACCAACCATTGAATTAAAACAATACTAGCATCAATAAGTGGTTTAGACACTCTCCAAGTCTTATCATTTAGGAATATTGGATGTAGGTAAAATTTTCATTTATCTCCCCTTAGTTTCTTTTTTAAATGCAGGGTATTTCAAAAAGTATAAAAAGACATAGAATAAATATTGAATAACTTAAATTTCTATGAATGTGGAATTAATTCAGTTGCCTGAAGTGAATCACTATCAATCAGAATGTGAATTATTAGTAAGTTAGTATTCATAATTAAATTATGTTCAAATGATACTGAAGTACATTATTATAATATCATTACTATCTAATGATATTTCTGTTGTTTCCCCTTATTATTAACTACATATTAATATGCAGTTTGATGAATTGAAAAACTTAAAAATATTTTTAAGAATTATTGTTAATAAAATTGATATTTTCATGTGGTAGTTCTTATAATGTATTTAACAGTCTTTCTGAAAAAAATTTCAGAACACTATTCTCCTTGGATGCCCCTTTCAGACATCACTGGCAGTGTTCCTACACAACCAGGAATCTATGAATTAAAAGTTGCTGCAGCTAAAAAACCTGCATACATTGGAGGCTGCGAAAATTTGCGTCAGAAGCTTACACTGCACAAGCTCAAGCAAAATTCGGGTCACAAACATCTTGATAAATTCATCGATCGAAACTTATCCAACATTTTGGTTAGATATGAGCAGTTTTCGTCTGTGGTTGATGCTAAATCTGAAGAGAAAATCCGAGTGAAAGCGTTTGTGGATCGTTTCAAAAATCCTCCTGCTTACAACTGAACTGCAACAAATAATTTTTCTGATTTTTTTTCATGGAACTTTAATGATATTCTATTTTCAATTAATGTTATTTTATAAAACTTTTTAATTCGAGCATTTTATTCCTCATTTCCATATCTAGTATTTTGAAATAAAAGTACAAATAATAAACTTGTGTTTTTGTGTCTATGAATTTTGTTGTTAATTTTTAACCTTTGCACCCCATCCAGATATATAAGTCCCTCTGATGTTTTAAAATTCCATAAAGGGATAAGTAAGTAAGGAATCCTATTGAAATGCATGTCCTAATGATTTTCTGTGGTTACATTCAAATATTAGTGCAATTCCCCCCCCCATATCCTCTGTATTTAATAAGGCCATCTCAATCCCCCCCAATGTGACTTGTATCCCATTTTAAAAGACCACTGAGACACATATGCCCCATCTCAAAAATTGCACTTACAGTTTATTATTATTATTATTATTTTCAGCAGAATCTAGCTACTTTGATCCTTTATACCCCTATGTTATCTTAATTTTGGAAAAGAAAAAACTGGTATTGAACGAGTTAAAAGAGAGAAAATAAATGGAGTCACTACACAAATTCATGTTTTTAAAATTGGTGTTGGAATAAACCTTATAATTCAATTAATGCATAATGTATTAAAATCACTGTCATAATTATTATTTTAATGTTTTCTAACAATCACATAAAAAAAGCCATGAAACTAAGCATTTATTAAGGTAATTTCTCGTTACTATTTTTACAATGAAGTAAATATTAAGAAAATATAATGATTTTTACATATTTTATTTACAAATAAATAAATTTAGACTTGTCACTTTCAATAAAAGGTAAAGTTGTCTTTTGGTTTTTTTTGTCCAACCTTTATATTACATTTATTTCTAAAGCTCCACTTTTATTTAGACTCTTATGATGATAAAAATGTGTATTCCTCATTCTAGTTAAATGATTTGTTATCATGCTCATAATAATTGATTTTATAGTGCATATTTATATACTGTGATGTTTAGATTTTCCAGTACCATTTTGTTACTTAAATAAATAGTTCATTTGCTGGCTTTGTTGATCTAAAAAAGCTCAGAGAAGGGGGAGGGTCATGACAGTTTAAACTTTTGAATCATATTCAAAACAGCAATGCTGTAATATCTTTAAGAAATGTGATAACATACTGATCTAATTTGCTTCTCTTCAGCATGTATGTCAAAACGGCTTTTATCTTACATAAGCAAAACTTACAGATTATTTGTTTTATTTAGTATAAAATTGTTATTAAATAGTAAGATTAGTTTTATTGATTTGATTACAATTAAATTATTTTAAAATCTGAACAAACTTTAAAAATAAGAAACCTTTAGCAGAATTTTTTAATGCATTATTTGTCTGATATTTAGGAATTTAAAATTTTGTTTTTCACTAATCTTTGTGAAAATAAGTGCTGATAAAGTAAATAATAAAAATCATTATTTAGCATTAGTGTTTTATTACTGCATAGAATGATAAAGATACTGAATTAATTATTCAAAATTGAAAATGGAAATTTCAAGATTTTTCTTCTCTAATTCTTCTAAGAATTCAAAAATCTTTAAATTTATTTTTCTCTCATGTGGATCTCCTTATAATCCCACCCCCTACATTTGTATTGTGGAATTTCGACTATTCCAAACCAGAAATGCCACAATAAAAATTCAAATTTCAAATAAGTGTATTTAAAATTTAATATTGCTGAAGAAAACTATTATATATATATAATGTGTGTGTAAACATAATTTTTCAAGCAGAAGGCAGTTTTGGTGACACTGAAGACATTTGCATTTTTAAGTTTGCTTTAATCCATCCCAAGATGGCAAAATTTATTTACAAGATGGCGTGGACAAGGCACACCCGCTCGCAGCAGCAGAATAGACGAGAAGAAAGGAAAGAGCAAGAAATTAACTATCCCTGGTCTTATATAACAAGAGACACTGCTAGGGAAAATGTTTCTTCACAGTGCTTATAATGATATTTCGATAGGGATTTCTCCATATGTCACTCAGCACAGAGATCTTTTTTAAAAAAGAATTTGCATAGATCACTATTTTTTATCCTTTCACTCGGAGCGTGGGAATCGCTGGCAAAAGCATTTTACAAAGTTTATCTTAATTAAAGGGGATTGAGAGCAGGAAATAAGAAAATATTTTATATTAAAATTGATATGGGCTGTATTACAATAAAACTTTAAGAAATGATTAGAGTTTAAAATATCGTTACATAACCTATGTATGCATAATTTATAAGTCAGTAAAAAATCATTTTTAATATTTGAATTTTGATAAAATTCGATACATATTTAAGTAAGAACATAATAACATTTTCTTCACGACGGTCCCGAATATGACAATCCACCATGAACTAGTGGAATATGTTCCACTTCTCAATGAAATGTGCTGTTCGTTTCAATAGCATAAGCCTACCATTTCTCGACGATTCCCCCTCGCTAAGGGGTAAGACGTGGAAGGATGAGCCCTTTTAGGATTTCTTTCATTTTTATTTTCAACCTATTAAATACTTTTTCATTCAGCTTTTACCTATTCATATGGGAAAATCGTATCAGTTATGACCTTATTATTTTATTCTAGTTCAAAATTGCTTAAAAAAGCTTTCTAGAGTGTCTTGAAGAATATTTCATATAGTGTCATTAAATGAGGCCTTGATTACCTACCGTTATTTATTTTAAATTTTTGGCAACGAAAAAAAAAGTGTTTTACATAAAATTTATTATGGTTTTGTAGAAATTGAACCGCCAAATTTTAAGAACAGATATCGCCAATTAATTGATTTAAAGTTATGCCCCTTAGTGTAAATGAAAATTTCTTTAATGTATTTTATTGCGAATCAATATTTTTTTCCCGACAATTGTGATATGCGTTATTCGCAGTTTTTTTACCTGCCAAAGTCGCGAATAATTGGAGTTCACCTTATTGTTAAATGTCCAACTTCTCCTTTCATATCTGTTCTTTTGCCTATTTAGACTAAATAGACGCCCCTTGCCGCATATGTGAAAGTGCGCATGGTTTTCGAATTCGAGAGCGAACAATAAATATTTCCATAGCCTTTAGTTTTGATCGGTGACGCAATTGTTTATATATTTTTTATTAAGTTGTTCACCTTAAAGACGAATTTTAAGTGAATTAAAAATAACTGAATAAAAATCTAAATATAGTGTCTTTTTGAAAGGAGGATTTTGCATAGTTATTTTATCGGTATATTTAAAGTAAAATTCAAAATGGTTTTTTTTTTTAAGTCATTCTATTCCATTTTGACCTTATGTTGCTTTGAAAGGGACATTAATATAATTCAACTAAACTAACTATTCCATTTTAATAAAAATCGTATGCTGGAATAATTTGAAATCGTTTGTTTGTATTTCACACGATTCATTTTAATATAGTCTGCATCATTCTAACGAAATTAAAGCCTCTCTCTGTCTTCTTTTTTCCTTTTAATATTTTGCTTGATGTATTCGTAACTGTGGAGAAAGGATTTTGAAATAAGTAAGTGACTTTTATTTTTAACAGATTGGTGTTGTATGAAAATGGTACTGGTTTTGGACGCTCTTTTCAATTTTCTTGGTTTCAATGCGTTAGCAAATCCTCTAGGATATATGTTTATTTTTTAATTTTAAAAATTCTGCATTGTAACCAATTAAAATTTTGCTAAAGCAAAAAAAAAAAAAAAATACTTTCAATGTATTAGTAATTTTTACCGATTATGCTACTTGTGAATTGCATTATGCGGAAATCTACAAACAGATTGCATCCTGATGCGCAATGCAGATTGCTGAATTCGTATTCCAACCTATGGAATTTTTCACGCAGTTACTTCTTGATTAGTGGATCTTTAATAAATCGTTTGTCGTTGGTCATTAAGTTTTAATTTTAATAAACTCTCAGTGACCCAAGTAATTTAGTGGCATAGTATTGGAAGTGGTTAGATGAACGAAAACAAACATAGTTCATACAAAATTGAGGTTTCCCCCCCCCCCGCTTCAATGCTAAGAATTTGGCTAACAGTAATCAGATTTTTTTATATTTGGTGTGGTGTGTGTGTTTTCTAATTGCGGATTTTGTTAAAATGCTTTTTAAAAAAATTTGTTGAAAAAAAAGTTTTAAAAATTTTGGTACTGACAAATTAGAATAATCAAGAATTTGTTGTAAATTGTTAATTACTCGTAATTTTAACGTCTTTTCTATGTAGTTTCAGACCACTTTATAAAATAAAAACCAGCTTTAAAACTTAAAAAAAAGAAAAAAAAAACCTTCAAAACATATTTTTTTTAAATTTTATTATGAGTGGTCTCCTCAAAACTTTCTCGCATAATAATAAAAGTGTTAACACCGTCCCCTTGTATAATACTGTGGAATAAAATATCGTAATACTGTGGTATAAAATATCGTATACTGTGGAATAAATAATAAAATATCGTTACATAAAGGCTGATAATAATAAAATATCGTTACAAGGCTGAAAATACCTTGTATGGAATTGGTGAACGTTACAAAATATTGATCTTTGGGGTGAATTTAAAATTTTTACTGAACTTATCGAGTGATCTTTGGTAGATTTTTTTTCCCTTCAAATATTCCTGACATTTAGCAGTAGATATTCGGAAATCCAATTTGTGTTCTCATCGTGCCGTTTCCAATCGGTTGAAAATTTATTTTGATACAGAATGTAATTGCACCAACAAAATTGCATGCCAAATTTTATACATTTAAGTCTGCGCTTTTGAGTCATAGAGTACAGAGACAGTACAGAGCAACAGAAGGTCAACCTCATGATAGATTTAATTCGAAATTTTAATAGATATGTACATTTTAAAATGTTAAAACTGTGTACCAAATTTTATGTATCTTGCTCTACGTTTTGTACTTACCTAGTTTTAGACGAACAAACAGCCTTTGTGTGGATTTCACTAAAATTCTGATATATGTTTACATATTTAATGTAAAGACCATTCTAAATTTCAGCGATCTAGCTCAAAATATTTTTGAGTTCTCTTTGTCAAAAGCAGATGGACACAGTGCCAAAAATGCTTTTTTGGAGCTCGGAAACCTCGTTGGCTATCAGTATGCATATCGCGTTTACCAGCGGGTGACCGAGCTCCGCTCGGAGAAAAGAGGTATCGAAGCTAACTCGAAGATTTAAATTTTCAATTGTGATTTATCAAAACAATACATGCCATAAGAAAATTTGTGAAACCATTGGTGAAAAAATAACCGGTTAAAGTGCACCATTGTAAACTATTCTAAACAAAGTTAGAGTTTGGAAAGGGAACTATTCTATACAAAGGTAAAGTAAAGGTAAAGATTGAAGTGTGTTGAAGTTCAATATTTTTGACAAATTTATTTAGAAAAACCAAACATATATACATACATAAGAAACATATTATAAACCTATAACAGCATAAACATAAAACTTTATTAGTTCGCCATATTGGCTATAGATGGCAGCACGTTACCGCTTGAAAATTTAAGTAGCCATTATGGCGAACTAATAAAGTTTGAAAATATCCTATCTGTAACTCCGAACTGCTCGACCGTAGCGCTTCAAAACCGGCGCCAATCGATTCCTCGTGGCCAAAAACCCCAGACCCCCAAGTTTACCGGAGTTTATTAATTCTGGGGCGATTTTCGACTTGGCAACCATTCCTCGTATTATAGTATTAGATTTGCAAAAATCGCTTATAACTACTACACATGGTTATAAGTTTATATTTATACATCCATAAATTGTGCTTCTTTGTTGCAGTATGAATTTTAATAATAATCAGGGCCTTGAAGGTATTGCAGTGCTTTTTACAAGACTACATATGTAATAAGCCCATCGATTTAATGAATATCTGAAAAAATAGGTATATTACAAAGAAATTCTCGAAATTTGAGGTCTTTGAAATAAACTTCGATAAACATAGGTTTCAGTGTAAGCTTAGTAATAAATTTATAGTTGTAATACAAATTCATCTATTATAGTATATTTACTAATAATAGTCATGTTTTCTGATATATATATATATATATATATATATATATATATAACAAAATCATGGAAACCGTCAATTTGACAGTTTTCATAATGTTTAATATATGCAATAAAAATTAAATAAGCTATGGAATAAAAATGAAAGTAATAATTCTGCCATTTAGTCAAAGTTAATCAAAACCCTAAGGTTTTTTTAAAATTATATTTGTGAAACACATAAGGGAAAAATTTGATGAAAAAATAATATTGATTTGATTTGATTGCAATAGAAAGCATTGTTATAATTTGTTTTTAAAAATTGAGCAAAGATTAAAAGTTGTCAAAAAGATAAGTGTTTGACTTTTAAGATGGTTTGATAAATTTAGAAATCAGCATAGCGAAAGCAAGTAATAGTTAAAGCGAAATATCTTTCTCCCCCCCCCCTTGCCTTTTCCCATCATATTTGGTTTCCAGTATATGAAGCAAATACAGCTGTATTTTAGCTTTGTAGCGTCCCTCACACGACCGGGATATATATACAGTAAACTCTCGCTACAACGATACCCGATACAACAATATCTCCCTCTACTACAGTAATGTTTTGTGGTCCCGGTGATTTTGCATATAAACTAATGTTAATCTCCCCTCAATATTGCGATATTCTCTAGAACAATAAACCTCTGTAAAACGATTTTTTCAATCTAAATTTCAGTATTATTTTCTCCCTTTATAATAATATTTTGATTTTCAAATGCTTTTTTTTTTTCGTTTTCTTTTGTTATTTTTTCCGTCTATTAAGACTCATTGTGGATATTCAACTTATCCCTGAATAAATAGCTATTGTTCAGATTTCAAAACAGATGAAGACCACCCTTTTGGGAATTGGAGTTGGTGAGGGGGGGGGGGTGAAGTGTAAATGTATGCCTAGTCTCATTTCCCAGTAAGCTTTGGAATTCTGATAAGGTTTAAGGACATCTGGACCTGTCTGGTCACCTTGTCAAAGAACAAGTGCCCTTTGTTAGAGGAACAGGGGGAGATGGAGGCGGGGTGTTGTTAAGTGAAGTCTGAAAAGTGAGTTCAAAGGTTGTTTTATAGTCTTTAACGATTCTGAGTTCTACGCGAAACATTTGGTTTAAACTTTTCTTTCTTTCACGCGATATTGTTCCCTAAAGGCCTTATCACACGGTGGAATGTCGCCAGCAATTTTCCGTTTCTACCCTCAAAAACCGGTCAAGCAAGTTTCATAATCGACAACTTATTATGAAGATGATGATGATATTGACGATGATGATAATACAGGTCCATCGCAGTCCTTATTGTCATCAAAGGAAGCTCTTCAATCTGTGAATTCTCTGCGGACATTTCTTTCAAGCCTTCCGTCGACAAATGAAGAACATTTTCGTGCACTAGACTCAATGCATACAGTATTGGTGAACTTAACAGTTAAAAAAATGAATAAACAAACAAAAATACTGGATTATTTTCAATAAAAAGTGTTTTCAGGTATGTGAATATTTCTGTGCTTATTTTCTGAGTTTATCTTATTCATTTATTTTTTTAGTATTTAAACAACAATTATTAGTATTTTACAAATTAATTTCTTCTAAATATAGACTTAAAAGTAGTATGTTATGCACCTTAAACCAATAATAATAAAAAAACTATTATTAAATGCTCAAAATATGTGGGCCCTCGATATAACAATATGCCTCTCTACAACAATATATTTATTTGGTCCCTAAAATATTGTTGTAACGAGGTTTCACTGTATATCTTGTCTCTCACACGTTGTTTTCGAGATCCTTTTGTCAAATAGATTTCCTTTTGACTGTGTTCCAATATTTGATATAAATCTGCTATTTTGATTTCAAACATGCATGTAAAATTTAACCCGTCTAGTTCGGTCAATTTTTATGTTAGTGTCTTCACAGATACACAAACAAAACGGCAATCGCACACTTTGAGATTGAAGCTTGGGAACTATCACGCATATCAAAAACACTCAGTATGCCTGATGCAAGATACAAGGTGGCCAGAAATAAAACACCCCTACTCTGACCTCCATGGATATCGAACTACTCAGTGTAAAGGCTCAAAATTTTGTACACATACTATTCAAAATATGGGGAAACGGATTTCACGAAAAAAAAATTAGTTCCTGAAATCACCGATAGGTGGCGCTGCACAACTGGAACTATGATCAAAAGACACAAATAATAATAAAAATTAAAATGTTTATGCGGAATGGAATGCTTCAATGCTTCCTTTTTAATTTTTCTGCCCCTTATGGAAAATAAAAATAGTAAAGAAGCTAGAACTCCCGTTGTAACTGCAATTTCATACTGTAACCAGAAAAATTTGCATAAAGCATGGTTAGAAGCCATGTTCTGGGTATAAAAGAAGTTAAAAGGTGGGGAATGTCATTCTTATTAGTGATGGCTGTCAGGCTGCCAGAACGCGCTTTGCTTGTGAAGTTGTTTTACGAGAATAAAGGAAATGCTCCAGCAGCACTTCGAGAGTTTCGCCGACTTAAGGATTTGCGTAAGGGACCATTGCTTCCACAAGCTCTCAGGAGAATGATCGCTCGATTCGAGGAAACTGGACATCTTGGAGTTCAGCCTGGTCGAGGACGCAAACCGGTTCGTTCAGATGTCGTTGAAGATGTTGCCACCGGTATTGTTGAACAGTCAATGGATAATGTTTTAGGCTGCAGTAGTGCACGTGCAGTGTCACGACACTTGGGTGTTCCCTATAGCACAGTGTGGAACGTACTCAGAAAAATGGTGCATTGTTTCCCGTACAAAATCCGCCCTAATCAACAATTGCTGGCCACAGACAGGGAGATGCGACTGACCTTTGCATTGACATTTCTTGCTAGAGTTGAAGTGGATGCATCGTGGCCGTGGCAGATTCTGTGGAGCGATGAGGCCCATTTCCACCTCAGTAGAACAGTGAACACCCATAACTGTCGCATATGGGACACGACAAACCCCCGTACCTTCCAAGAGATTCCACTCCACTCACCGAAAGTTACAGTCTGGTGTGGATTCACAGCCACATTCATCCTTGGACCGTTCTTTTTCGAAGAGGTTACTTCCAATGGCCTTGAGACATGTACCGTGACGGCCAACAGGTACAAAAGGATGCTCGAAACATTTGTTGTACCCCATTTGCAGCAGCGCCAATGCCTTGACACCATTACTTTTATGCAAGATGGAGCACCTCCACACATTGGACTCCCTGTGCAACAGTTTCTTCGCCAACATTTCACCACTGACAGAATAATCAGTCGCGCGTTTCCGACAACTTGGCCATCTCGTTCACCGGATCTTAATCCGTGTGATTTTTGGCTTTGGGGACACTTAAAAAACCTTGTTTATCGAGAACGTCTGATAACCTTGGCAGATTTGAAAGAGAGTATCAGTCTGCATGTGAGAAGCATCTCAGATGACCAGTTACGATCCGCAGTTGAACAAGCTGTCCACAGACTTCACATTTTACATCTTCAGGAAGGGAACCATATTGAGCAGCATTCCCTGCATCGATAACGTCCTTGTTTCATGTATGCTTGGTACTTTCAAATAAAATGTGTTTAAAACGTGTTTTTGTGTCTTTTCAGCATACGTCCAGTGGTACAGCGCCACCTATCGGTGATTTCTGGAACTAAATTTTTTTTTCGTGAAATCCGTTTCCCCATTTTTTGAATAGTATGTCCACAAATTTTCAAGCCTTTACACTGAGTAGTTCGATATCCAGGGAGGTCAGAGTAGGGGTGTTTTATTTCTGGCCACCCGGTAAATAGGTATAGAGTAGCTGTGTAGGTACCAGTTAATACAAGCAAATCGATTGATTCCGGTTTGATTGATAACGAGTAGACAGACAAATGTTAGTTAGGTTCACACAGAAAAAAGAGACAGACATATCTCAGTCAGAACTGATAGATAAAATTAGATGTGCAATGTGGCTTTTTGAATTTGCTGATTCCTTTGCTGATGAAATTTTAATGGATATCTATGTGCAAAAAGGTTTTCTATTTGTCTATCCGAGTATAAGTGAACACGGTAATTACGAAATGTAAGGACTTAGATAAATAAAAATTTTTTTTATATTTTTCGTTTCTATTTTTAAACGCCCAAATATTCGCATTACACATGTTGAAGACAGCATCTCGTAAAGCAAGCTTGATATGAGACAAACTAGCAGAAAAATGTACATTCCTGCATGGTATCAAGCATACAGCCTGAGAACTTCACCCAATTTGTGATTTTCATTGAAAAACGTTACCTGTGACCAATTGTTTTCTGGTAATTTTTCATGTAATTAAGGCCTATATTCTTGCTCTGAATTTATCTTTCGAATTTGACCACGCTCTCTGCGAACATCATTACTAATGTTGAGCGCTTTTTTCTGGTTGATATTTTAGTTTTTCTTGAATATTTTTTTAACTCCCCAATTCTTACACTTATATCAAATAACAGAATATAAAATTCCTTACATTTTAAAGCTTTCATTTTTTTTTTCAATTATTAATATCTCTGTGAATATGGGCTCTAAACTACTTTTTCGTTTTCAATAATTTACGGCCCTCTAATTCATCAAATCCTCATATTACCAACACAAGAAAGAAAAAAAAATTAAAAAAATGTTCTTTCACTTAAAAAATAGTTGAAACACCATTTGTTATTTTTCAAATTAATTTTTTAGTTTGGAACATTTGTCTTTTATATATTTGCAATTTTCGCCAATTAAACGCCGTTTGGAATCCCATGTTGTATGGGGAATTTTTATCCTCCTGATATCTACTACCACCCCTCTGAATTTGTCGGTCAAATTCAGCAACACCCTGTATAATTATACTTCTTAATTACATTATAATATATATTATATTTACACTATAATACAATTAAGAAGTACAAAATGTACTTTGGAATTGATGCAATTGCATTAAAAATTTGATTTATCAAAAATTCTATCTAAGAAAAACAATATTTAAAAAATGAATACTGAAAGACAAAATGACAGCAAAAAATTGTTTTTAACATTGAACAATTTTCAAGAATAATGTTACTTATAGAACATTAACTGAACGTTAACTAACAGTTAACTGAACGTTAACTGATCTGAAATATAATGTTAATTAAGTATAAAAATTAATAGCTTTAAAAATAAATATTTTAATAGATAAAAAGTAAATAAAAGTGCCCCTAACAATACTGACCTTAGAACTTATAATATTTTGATTTATGATATTCCCTTGTCAGAAAATGAGACCTTATATCGAGACAAATATCGAGATTTCGGCTATATCACAGTGGAACTCGCAGATTCAAAATTTTGAATTCGGATTCGTCAGCAATTTGATTTAATTCTTATATTTTGAATTATTTTCAAACTTTATGTTAAACCGTCTTTGAATTTATTTTAATTAATTTTAAATCAAGACTAAAATTTGGAGAAACTGATGTCACGTCTTAATTGTTAACGTTAGTTATTACGTCCATGCTTGTGTTGTTATCGAGCATGAGTGTATAATTTTTAAGGTTCTCATGAAAAATAATAAAAAAATTCACGATGTAATAAACGAGATTTTTAAAAAAATTATCCGACTTTATAAAACTTTAAACTTAATAGAAGCGCATTATACCATTTATTTTGTAATTTTATTGTACAATTGTTATTGCACTTAATGAATTGCATAATATTTTTTCAATTAAAATTACTAAAATATTTATCAAAATTATTATCTTTTAAGTTATTTCTTCATTTATATTTGCTAATTCTATTACAATTACTATTTATCAATTTGGTATTAAATTTGTAAAATGTTAAGAACAAATTTTTACTGCCCTTTTCAAATTGATTTCTTTCCCTGAACTCACTTATAATCCAACTTTTAGTAATTTAATTTTTTTTTTAAACTAAATTTGTATTGTCAAAAATTTCGGCTATTTAAATAACTGATCTCTTTTTATTGGTTTAAATTTAATTATGATTTTCATCAATAGATGTCGCTAATATACATTATTGCTCCGTTCAAGCAACTGAAATTTTTGTAAAGAATTGAGAATTTGATAGAGATTTAAACAGCTTTTGTGGTCGTTATATTTATTTTTATTAATGCATATAATTACTTATATTATTATTTGTTGAATTTTGCAATAAAATTCATAAGTTTTACTACGAAATTAACACCTACTTTTTGTGGGAAAAATCTGTTTATCATTTTTGTAAACGCGTTATAAATTTAAAATTTGTGGAATTTAATTACATGTTTATAATTTTATATAGTAAAGTGAATTCCTGAACTCGACTGATACATTGTCATGATTATTATAAAATAATTTGAGAACACCATATCATTAGAATTTTTTTTTTCTTTTAAAAAACGATTATTACCTGAAAAAATGTGCGGAGCGATTAAGGATGTATTTTCAATAATAACAATGCTTTTAAATGTTTATTAAAAATTCTTGCAATGGTAATACATATTTGTATAATCAGACAAATAGTTAACAATTCTGCTCCCTGATCCAATATGCAAGTTGTTAATACATAAAAATTAAACAAACCTAAAAAATTGGTTAATTGAATTGGTTTGGATTTTTTGAAAGATCAAGAAAAGAAAAATAGCGAGCCAGCCAGGATTCGAACCTGGAATCTCCTGATCCGTAGTCAGGCGCGTTATCCGTTGCGCCACTGGCCCACAGAAGCCATATGTTTAGAAACGTTCATACCCAAAATTTACTTTTTGCATATGTGTATAATTCGGAACTAAATTATGTGTAATAAAAATATTAAAAAGTAGTGCATAATAATTGTTTTATTTCCAAGAGAATTTATAATTTGAAAAAGACAACCGCAATAAAAAGTATGTTTCGATTACTTTAGCATTTCTTCGTTGTTGTCACTAGTTTGTACTAGAATTAAAATTATTTTGTTGACATTTAACTTTAAAATTACAATGATTGAAAATTTCTTTCATACTTTCGCTTCGCATACCGGCTCATTTTCGTCCAAGACGAGTCAGCTGTCCCACTTATGCACGTGACAGAGTGACGTCACTGATCCTTACCAAACATACGGGACTTCGGTAATGGGCGCTGGAAGTTCGTCTGCTCTGTCAAAATGTGACTTTTTAAGCTGTATTTTATTCTTTAAACAAATTTTAAGAAAATTTCGAAATTGCATATTAATGGAGGAACTCTGAATAAACTATACAGGAATATTTAACCAGCTGTCATGGCCCAAATGGTTGTGTAAAACAGGAAATTATAAGCTAGAAATCTTAAAAGAAGAGCGGTTTTTTTTATCAGTCCTGCCCACTTATGTTTACTTCGTCGCAAAACCAACTGTTGGATTTGCGCGTGTATTTACCGCTTCCGTGAGAATCTGCTGTAAATTCTTTGTTTTTATTGGATCTCTTCTGTGCAAAAACGCTATTGGATACTATAATATATCAACAGGTGACTCAAGAAATGAAAAGAAATTATATGTGATTCCAAACTACACATCATATGGATTTTAATTATCCGGTTTCTTCCAATCACAATTAAATGCAAAGGTAAGCGAATAATTTTCAAAAAATATTTATATTTATTATTTATTTATATGATAATAAACAGAAAAAAAGATGAATGTAAAATTAAATAAAATAAGACTGGTATCATTGTGCATGATAGTGTTTTTGTTATAAATTTAGTGAGCTTTAAAACATGAATTTTAAATTCTCGTTATTTCTCAAAAATTACCAAAAGCATTATGTATGATTTAATTATACATTGTGGGAATATTAAATATAAAAATGGATTTGTTTTTAAATGTTTCGAAAAAAATACGATGTTTTTTTTTTAATGTGTGTGTGTGAAACCTAGTTTAGAAAGGATAATTTAATTGATTAACCCTGCATAATAAATCAGAATTTATCGATTAAGAATAAGGTTATTTCTTTTACAGCTTGTTTAAGTTTTTAAAAAGAAATTTATTTGCAAATATGTAAAGGTAGTTGGTCATTTTATGTTAATCTGATATATAACTTTTTGTATGTGATTAAAAATATAAATGTCTAATATCTTATCGGTATAAAAGATTTTAAAATAAGAAATATATTTATAATTATTTCTTTTCAAATTATAAATGAGACATCATCAGTAAAAATTTGAAATGCACCGACTGAAGTGTTCATTTTAAAAATACCGCATTTTAATTAGCGTTCATATATAAAGTTTATCATGAAATAAAGGTTTTAAATAATTATTCATATTTTCTCATTTTGTTAGAGAAATTTTGAATCAAATGATGTTCGATTTTAAAACTTATATTATTTTTCAAATGCAATAATTTAGGGCTTTTTTTCCGTTAAAATTTTTAAATATTTTTTGTCTGGATGTTAAAATTCCCAAACATGCTTACATTAATTCTGAAATTAGTTCAACTCTAATTAAACGGAGTTCATATTAAAAGTTCTGTATCAAATATTGTTTGAATTGGCTGCATATATTCTTTTTCAACTGCATTTTCTTTCAATGTATTAAATCAAAATAGTTTTAGTTATATTAACGTCCCGTTGTAAATTATATCAAAGTAACTGTTATGGACAAAAATAAATTGTTTCGTTGAAAACGGCATACTATAAATAAGAATTAAAGAGCTTTTCATGAAAAATGAAATATTTACTACTTTTATTGTACTGTCATTATTTAAATTTGTGATTTACCCCCTAAAAAACTCATATCTCCCCCTTGAAAATGAATATCTTTAAAAGGATTAATAAAGCTAAAATATTTAATGCTACACTTAAAATTATAAGTATGTCTTTTGTTTTACTCCATCTGGTGAATTTTTATTTTTAATATCTTAAGTGTTAATCGGTTTTTGTAGCCCTGATAATTAAGTATTTTACTGATTAGATATAAGTTTCAAGTGGGAATTTGTGGTCCCTTGCAGTAAAGCATAAAACTGTTTTGAATTAAGCTATCAATGTATAGTTTATTTCACTTTAATAAATAAAAAAATCAGATGTTAGTTCTGAAAATGTTTAATTTTTTTTATGTGCATAAATATTGCCTTTCTATAAGCAAACGTTTCGAAAATTGAATCCTATTTTCAAACATTAGCAAATTAGCAATAAAAATGAAAACACAAATATTTTTTTGCAAATTATTGAAAAATATATGCAATCATAAAAATAAATTACTAATATTAAATATCGAATGCAATGCTCGTATAATTTTAATATGGATCTTTTATTGTCATAAAATAAATATTCATGTATTTTTATGGATTTTTATTACTTTTAGTAAAAATGGGTATACTTTGAATTTAAACACAGTACTGCTTTACATCAAATCCGAACAGTTTTTATTTTTTTGCTATTTTTTTTAAAGAATAGATCGATGAGGAACCCCTTCGCATCTCATAAACCGGTATAACGGTAACCCTTCCGCATTTGGAACCTCATATTTCTGGCGCCCACGTTTTTGCCTCAGAGCTTTTGTAGTAGGAATCATACCCCTTCCCCGCGCCCTTTATCTATCTCAAGGTCACGTCATAGATTCGTGGGTACAGAATTTAATAAATTCTAAAACTGGAATGCTCAGAATTTCTTGTTACAAAGTATTCACGTAGAGTTAATAACAGAAACATGAAATCACAATTTTTTTCAAACATTATAAACAAATGTAATTATTCAAAATTATTTAACGTTGTACGGTGGCAAAATAAAGAAAAGCCGTATAGTTCAGAGTCTAATAAAGGCTTATTCCTTATCTCATTGAGGTCGTTAAAAACATCCATTTCATACCAAAATATTGACTTATATTAATCTTATTTGTTTTTTTAATCATTATCACAAACCAAAGCTCTGTAGGTATTTGTAAATGATTGTACGGTTTAAAAATTAACCATAAAAAAGTTCATCATTAAAATTATGAAACTCATTCTAAGACAAATTTTATAATGTCTGAGTTAATTAGAGCAGTGCTCCGCAACCGGTGTGCCGCGGCACACTGGTGTGTCATGAACCAGACACAGGTGTGCCACGGTCAATACATTGCATTTTAAATTTTACAATTTTCCATCATGTATTTAATACACAATGACAATTTTTTTTCATAATAATGTCTATTTTTCTAAATATACTATAGAATACCTACTATAACTAAATAATTATTCAATGGTCCCCTGGTAAGAACAATTGAAAACTGCATAGTGTGTTGTGCCGAATATAAAACTTTTGTGTTCATTTAAACAAGCGCAGGTATCACACTAATAATTATTATGATTGCGTAGAAATAAATATGTTATGGTTTTATGTATGTATACTTTTCAAATAGAAAACAAAAATTTATTGTAAAGTTTGTGTATCAATGAATACCTATATACTTTAGCTTCTGGTGTGCCGCGGAATTCTAGAAAGAAATAAGGTGCGTCGTAGGTGAGAAAAGGTTGCGGAGCACTAAATTAGAGGATCAAACAAAATGTATATAATATGAATATTTACTCATTTAAAATAAGTGAAACAGTGAAGTAATGCATAGAAATAATTTCTGTAAAAATAATTCAAAATTATTGCACTGTTTTTCAAACAATGATTGTGTTTAAAATATTTTTTATAAAAGATTTTTTTTTCAAATTTACTAATTATTTCCCTTAATTACATGCATCTGTATATATTCCCACGGATCGTTCAACCTCCCCCATTCGAGGTTAGCATTTCAACTGAAATGTATTCTCTCAAAACAACTATGTACATTTCTTGTTAAAAAAGTGACTTCTACTATGTTAGATATAAATTTCTTATTTATTTTCAAAATCTATTTCACATTTCTTGTATACTGCTTTATAATAAAAATTATTTACTTTACCACTATTTTTAAATTTATAAACATCTTATTGTAATTATTATTATTTCATTTAATAAATTTGTTTACTACATAGTTATAAAGTGTGCATTATTTATTAAAACTGTTATACACAAAAAAATTTTTTACCTGTAATTCTTTTTTGTTCAAAAATTATTTTCGCTCTATGTTCTCTAGTACCACCCATTCTTAAATTCAAGTTTTGGGTAAATCGAAATTTTATTACAGTTCTCCAACTTCATATTAGTCAAGTTACACTAGTCATATTTTTATTCCCATTTACTTTTACAAAAAATATATTTATTTATGGACAGTTGCAGCAAAATGTAGATGAAATAAATGATGAAGTAATAATTTTTTTTTGTAGTAATGCAGTTGCAGATGAAGTAATAAAAAATTTCATAACAAACTGCTAAAGTATAAAAAATTAATTAATTATATATATATATATATATATATATATATATATATATATATATATAT
>JAPMOQ010030470.1:50597-146532 GCA_026543055.1 Argiope trifasciata | reverse complement strand
ATATATATATATATATATATATATATATATATATATATATATATATAAGGAGAGTGTGAGCTAATAATAGAAATTGAAAGAATTGAAAAATGTGCTACAAGATGTAAAAATTGATTCACGCAAGAAACAAAAATAGAATGAGAATACTGTATACTTATATTTTGCACTGATTTCTTGGAGATAATGAAAATAGAACTTTTAACAAGAGCTTATGTATATTTTCTCTATTTTAATCCCTTTTGCCGTTTCCACTTCTTTATCATCCATTATTTCTCTTTCAAAATTACTTACCTAGATTTTGGTTGCATATGCATAATCCCTAACCCTTGTGTGCGGGATATTAAATTTGTCGGCTTGCGACTTTTTAATCACGATGTCATCACAGAGTATGCAAATAGTTTACTAGTTCCCTCTCTATTCTATCTCTATTTTTAATGACCTAACATTTTTACTACACGACAATGCTTTGTTTCCCAAATGGAACCATTTCCGCATTACCCACTCACCCCTTTCGGAACTTGTAATTTCTGTAGTCGGAAAACTGTACACTCGCTATAGCACACCGCATATGAAATAAAAAATTAAGTAAACTAATAAAAATTATTTTATTTATTTTAATGTGGAAGTATTTAAGTTCAAAATGCACTAATGCCAAAATCAAAGAGCTTATTTCTCTAGAATTTTCAGATTGTCCATTTTTACCTTGATTAACTTATAAATTATTTAATCTGTCTACGTAGAAAACATGTACTTGAAAAAATATTAAAAATAATACAGAAAAAGCTATTTAAATTTTAGGAAATTTAAAGTAATTCAGAAAATAATGAATTTCTTATTATTAAAATGTATTATAACAATAAATTATTTTATAATACCCATATACGGAATCAAATGAAGTCTCCTGAAAGCGTCTGTAAGAGGAAAACTCTAGAGATACTTAACTGATATTGGAAATATTTGTATTATTTTGTTGGGCATTTATTGTGAAAGGCATAAGTATATTGAAATCATATCAGAATTAAAAAGAAGTTTTATAACTGCGATTTTAATTATTTTCTACTGTGATTAGTATCTATGCTTTGAAATTTTCCGCGCAAGTGCGAAAAGCTCAAATTGCGCATGCGCAAATAGTAAGAGTGTCGTATGCATATGCGATACATTTCTTTGTTTACTTCTGATTTTAAACAATGATTCAAAATTCACTATCCCCCCCCCCCCTAAAATAAGGGTGGTGGCCTGGTGGTAAGGTCTCGGCTTCGGAACCGGAGGGTTTCAGATTCGAAACTCGATTCTACAGAGGAACCGTCGTGTGAGGGGGGGGGGGTCTCTTGCACGTTAAATCTGTCGGGCCAAACGTCCTCCCGCTGGTGTGGTGTGGAGAGGGGGTGCCAGTTCAGGTGTCATGCTCGTCATTTGAACGTGGCTCAAAATTACGAGGTCCGTCCCAAAATAGCCCTCTTGTTGCTTTCAACGGGATGTTAATAGAACTAAACTAAACTAAAATAAAACATAAAAAAGGGGGAATCCAACCTTGGTTGAAACACAATAAATATCAAAAAGCTTCGTTTGTTGCACGATAATGAAAATGAAGAGGAAGTAAACGTTCAGTTAGCGAATATCAGAGACAGAATGGAAGGGAAAGGAGTGTCATCTGTTGAGCGATATGAGCGTCTCACTTTATATCGCAATTGAATTAGAGACAGAATGAATCAGACTTAAGTTTGATGCTAATTTTTCCTCTGCGATGTTATGCCATGGGCATCGCTGAGCGGGTATTGCTAGTATGAGATAAATATGACTAGTCAAGGTGAATTAATAATAAGACATTATCTTTTGTGAATAATTTCATAAAATCACACAAAAATTAAAAAAATTGTGGGTGAGTTAATAATACCATTCAAATAAGCTGTTCGAAAGTGAGGGAAAAAAGTTGGTAATTGGAGCCTATTTATTGAGAATATTTCACTATTTATTAAAATAAATAAATAAAGGCATTGAAAAAATAATCGTTTCCTATCGAACTCGTTTCCTTCATGAAATAACACAGTATAAATTTTGTTTCATAGTTTTTCTATGAATCGTATCATCTTTTTCTTTTTTCTTCTCTCACGATTCTTTTGGATTCACAACTTTCCCATTCTTTAATTACTTGAAAGCTTTAATACGTAAATAAAAATTTGAATTAATTATCTGTACCTTTCAAAAACTTGAAAGCCCATATTAATTTCATTACAAGTCATGGTATCCTATTAGAATATGGCAATTATTGAATCAAAGATAAAATAGTGGCAAAAATTCATTTCGAATTCTTATTCCAAACTTATTCATAAACATCGGACAATTTTTGTAGTATGCTGTTCTATTTGTGCTTGTTTTGTAATAAATTTTTAAGTGTTCTGTTGTTTTTTTCTTTGCAACCCAATGTCCATAATATAAAGTATTTTCAATTAACTTTTTTTAAGTCTTGCACTTTGAACTGATTTGCAAACAACATATCTAAATAGTAATTCTAAAAAATTACGCTGTCAGAGAGTTAGAAGAACAGTAAAACAACAGAGAATCAACATTAGAATCCACTAGAAGGTAATGTTACTGCCACTTTTCTGTTGTAAAACATATTTAATATTATTTATAGTTTTAGGTGTCTTTATTTAACTGCTTCACAATAAAATTGTAGTGAAATGCCTCTAGATCCCACATAAAATATAAATTGTGTCTACTTTTCTGCCATATAGCTTATATTTGATATTTACAAGTTAATGAATTTTATTCAAACAAAATTAAATTAAAATCATTCAGAAACATTGTAAAAGCCCGCAGGAAGTGAAAATCCCTGCGGTTTTTGTTTTATATAACTTTTCAACTTGTTTAAATGTTATACTAGAATGCCATAATGACAAAATTTGCAATTTCATATGTATCTTGATGGAAGCAAAATAATAGAAAAGAGGTTTTTAAAGACTTGTGACAATTTTAAGCTTTGCTAGTAACAAAGCTGGGAAATGTTAAAGATTTTGATATTTCAAGGCGAATCAGACGCAATTGTCACTTTGTTTATTTTCTATTTCTGCATCAAAAGACAAGGAAATATTTGTCTTTTGGTGCAGACCAGTGGTCCGTTGCTCATTCTTTGCAATTAAGCATTTGAAAATATTAAAGTTACATGAGAAAAATTTTGCATTTAAAATTTTGATTTGAAAACCTTTTCAAACGTACATTTTGGAATTATTTTCATATGGTTTGAAAATATAAAGTCTGATTGAAAAATTTTCAATGATAAAAATTGTCAGATAAAAAGAAGAAAGCATTAGGAATAGTTTCCCAGAAACTTGTATACTCCCGAATAAAAATCTTACCTATGTCCAGAATTGAAGATATTGGTTAACGCTTTGAATGTCTTGCATGGCATTAGCGAACAATAATTAGTAAATATATTCTTATCGTGAATCTTTTTAGGGAATTTATCGTATTAATATATATTTCAAGTGTCTTTTTCCGACCGATTGAAAACAAAATTTGATACATAATTACTCTTGTATTCTCAAAATCGTATCGATTTTTATCGATTAAAACCATCGCATTCATAAGTTATTGTGTTTACATGATTGCGAAAATACAGACCAATCGACAGGTGTTCAACTCATTGACAGATTCAGTTCAAAATCCCATTTATTTATACGTTTTATATATTAAATACGTATACCAAATTTTAACTAACTAGTTCTTTTCGTATAGAAGTTATTAATTCCACCTGTATTTGAATAGTCAAGACAGATTTCTCTTAAATTTATTTCTTTCAAAATGTGTTAGAAATCTTAAATTTTGTCCGAGGTTCATATATTCATTCCTGTAGTTTGAGTTTTTGAATTATCGGGCCTACAAACAGATAGACAAAATGACAAAAATGTGTTTTTCGAATTTAAGGAGGGACATTTTACCCTGGGGGGGTCATTACGTTCTTTGATGAACAAGTGAACATGATAGTTGCTCATACGATATATATATATATATATGTTTGCTTCAAAAATTTAATAGATCTATTTTTAGTCAAATCAATCGCAGGTGTATTTGCACAACGATAGAACCATGCCAACTTAAATTATTAATCAAATGTTTAGAATATGATGTGATTAAATGAAATTGTTAAAACTTTCGAAATGTTAATTCGATTCGATATAAAAATAATCTGTCCAATTTTAAGTAACAGTATAGCTAGAGTTTTCAACTCATTTTTTATCCTTAATTGTGTATGTATATTTTTAATCAGACACGCCATCCTAGTTTAATTTGTACATTCATTAATCCAGTTTAATTAGATACAGATATTCAATTTTGAGATAAAGATCTTTGAGACAATTTTTTTTATTTCATTTGTTCCATCACTGAATGATTCCTTCACAATATACGAATACAGAGATTAGCAGAAAATCTATCCGTTGATTTATTTAATCTTAAATTTGAACCATTTTTACAGTTTAGTAATAGTACCGTATACTAAGTTTATATGGCTGTCGTTCTATTTCAGATTCTAAAACCCTATGCGCTTTTGTTAATACGCCGGGATGAGTTTAATTAGTCAAATAGGGATGAGAAGGAAGACAAAATGAGACGTTTCTATTTAATAATAAGAGGAACTCGGATTATTAGAACTAAAAAACAGCGGATAACTCAGCGTATATTGTCGGAAAAAATGTCAATTCGTAATAAAATACTTTTGAGCAATTTTTATTTACTATAAGGGACCTAAGTATTAAATTAAGATGATTAAATAAATCCTTTATGACCTCAAAATTTGGTAATTCACTTTTTTATAAAATAATAATAATATTTTTTTATTTGTCATGGAATTTTTAAAAATAATTTAAGATTAACAACGGTGGATAATCTCAATAATTCTTTATGATCTTATTCAAAATATTCTTCGTATCACACCCGAAAGAAATTTTACCCCTCTAACTAATTATATAAGCGATCAATACGCAATTTTGAGCTAAAATAAACTAGTGCAGTCAAAAACTGCATGACACTCACACACGCATGAAAAAAAATTAGTTAAATAGTATCTAATAAATCGGAAATCGCCGTCAAAGAATGACGATTAATTTCTTATTCTTCCGAGTTCCAGCTCTTAGCGAGATAGAATCGTCGAAAAGTGGTACTATCGGGTATTGTAATTTTTCTATTGAAATATCGTGGTTACATGCACTTGAACGGATGGACAGATATAAAAAGTATCTTGAAATAGATGTTATCTGAAATTTGATATAAATCCTTGTTCTGATTTATCAAATTCGTCTAAGGCATTGTGTTTTTTATTTCCTTGTTCAGGCAGGCAGACATAATTCAGAAAATGTATAGATATATATATATATTTTTTTCATTTTAGAGTTTCAATTGCTAAAATTCAGAAAAACATAGAGATACAATTTTTCAAGGATTATAAAAATATACAAATGGGGGGAAAATTCGTCTGGAAATGTTTCACCGCTTACTGAGAAAAATTTTTTAACATTCAAGCGGGCTGTTTATTTATAATTCAATTAGTGAAAAAAAGTAAATAAATACTGAAAGTTTCACATCTTCAAGTGCGATTCACAACTGACTTATTTTCTGTTAAACTTTGCTTCGTTTCTAAATCATGCTGATCTTCATTATCACTTTGTTGACAGCAGTCGCGATACGAATCATGCATTTCTTTAAACATTTACGATGCAAGATGGCATGTCATGTTTTCTATGCAGATTCTTTCAAAGATTAGATAAGTTTTCTTCTTCTTTTTTTTTTTTTTTTTGTGTGTGTGTGTGTGTGAAATATGCTGGATAATGAGGACTGCTCAAATAAATGTCTTATTAACACTAAACTTATTCCTGAACCATTTGGGGCAAATGTTTACTCTAGATAACATCTTTTTTTTCGAGTCTTCCTGTGAGAAGACCTACACAATTATAATTTCTGATACATTACCACGGAAGAGGAATATTTGATCAGATGTTTCATCACCACATATAACACAGAAGCATAGTTTAAATGCGTTTACTGTATTATTTAGTTTCGGTTATTTATTAAATTAGTTACTTCTTCAACATGAGTGAGATTTTTACAGCTTCCGTTAAGAAATTTATTACGAGACAGGTCCAGCACCGACCTAAATTCTGAAAGCCAATCTTAGGTTTTAACTTTCTCTTATGCGAAAAAATATAAAGAAGTATTGTAATCATTAAAAAAAGTAATTGAACTCAAGATATTGACGAATCCCCACATTTTAGATTTCCATGAGTCCCCAAAACAAATTTTTCGCATTATGTTTATCTGTCAGTCAGTCTATCTATTTATCTGTTAGCATATCTCAAAAATGCATTGAACTGCACTGCTGAAATTTGACGTAGAAAATTATGGCCAAATTTGTATATTCATGTCAAATTTTAATCGAAATCCATTCACAAGGAGCTTGGATATCTGGTCTTTTGAGTACAAGTGAACAAGATATATAAATAAAATACAAAGACTTAGGTAGGAAAAGATTAGCATCTATATTATAGATACTTATCAAACTATGATCCAAATCCGTCTGTTGGTCAGAAACCATCTGTCGTTCTATATTATTTTCCTTTTATTATCATTTCTTATATGTTTGTAAATCTTATACATAGTTAAATAATAAATCCTATTGCAAATATTTCAATATTTAATAAAATTCCTGTGATATGCCCATCAAACAGTTCAATGACCAGATTGGTTTACGGATACGGGAGTATAAGATGTTCATTTCTGTCGGTGCGTATTTTCGTATCTCTGTAAACGCAGTAAATCATAAACTCAATGATTTAATTCAATGCAATTAGGTATGTTATTGCGTGACTAAAATTACTGTTTTGTATCAGAATTGGTGTTAATGAGCCAACAACTATACACACACACACATATAATTTTGCTTCTCCGCACGAATAATATCATCTTAAGAAAGAGTATGAAAAATATCCTCATCTGTAGTGAACATTGCAGGATGTCGCATCAATGATCTTAGAGTTTGACTAAAAACTTGGCTAAGAAACCGACGACTCAGGTGACAAAATGAATAATATCTGAAACATCGACAATTTTCATGATCCATCCGTTAGGACTGATATATGACCTGATTGGGCTAGAAAATTCTAGCCCCTCTTCCCGAGAACTGTAAAAGGCCGGATTTCTACTTGTGGGCTACTTTTGTTATGTGCTCGTCCTCACTGTAAATAATTGTCTACCGTAAATATTTTTTGGGTTGGTTTTGACCTGTCTTCATGTACATATTTGTCGTTTTTGTGTTGTGCTCTCTGAGTGTAAATAAATGTCATAGTTGTGTTTCTTATTGTAGTCCGCTCATTGTGTTTTTCACACCATACAATAAACGAACCCAAGGGGAAGAAATCCGTAATAATATATTCTCATACTACTCATTGATGGAGAAATCTTGAAAAATTATTCAAATGTAATTCTCATCTTGCAGCCACTATTCAGAAATAATTGTGGAGTGCTGTCCCCAGCATCCCTCATTTTGCTTCAAAACAGAATGTGAAAATAGCTAGTTACATCAAATATTTACTGATGAATTCCAAGAGATTTCATTTTGCTGATTTCATTTAAAACACAAGGCATACAAGTTGCATTATACAATTCATACTTTGAAGAATTTAAATGTAGTTTGTTTGTCAAATTCTTTCTAATCACACATTTTTAAAATAAAGTTTGCACTTTTTTTTTGATATTAGAACAAATTTTTTAAGTGCATCCATTTTCAGAGTACTAATTTATCTGTCTTCAATTTATTACTAAGTAAAAAGCAATCACAAGTGGTGTGTTGAAAATAAAAATCTGAACATCCGTTGAGTTAATTCTTCACTTAAGGTCTAACATTTTTTTATGAGAGAGAGGACGAATAATACCTTTATTATGGAGTATTCGAGATAGTTTCAAGGATACAACGCCTGCTGATTAGTAAGTTGATGAGAGCGTTTTAAAAAACACGTTTTAATTAAATGTTTTTGTTGTCTGATTCAAGTGTCCAGGAAGAAACGCATATTTCTTCATACGATATTTTTTTTAATAAACCCAATTTCTGTTACGAGATTCAGTTTGATTAGAGTGAATTCAATTGTTTGCAGCCTTTTTTTTGAGTTGCTAATTATCATTATGCTGTGTAAGCACTTTTACTTTTCAAATATTTAACATTGCGTAATTCCTTTCAACCATGTTTTGCTTAGAAATAAAAGCGCAATTGTAGAACTTGTGTAGTCAAGGTTTTTCAAAACTTCAGACGTACAAAGCTGCCCAAAACAAATTACTGTACTGATTATTATGATTAACAGCATATGCTAATGTATTCGTGTCAATTAATTGGTCACGCGTCACGCTTTAATAATATAGCAGCAAAGGTGATTAGGCAATTTAAATTCTGGCACTTTGGTTTCACGGAGAATGTAAATTTTTCTTTAAATTGTTTAATTTTAACATGTGACGTTCTTTTCTGTTTGGATCTAAAAACAAGATGTCCGACAAGATAATCGATATTTATGTCATTTACATTTTAAATTCTAAAAAAAAGTAATTCTTATGGGGGTTTTGTATCTATTATCAATCTTTAAGCAGCTATTATCAAGTTAAAAATGATTTTATTTCAATAAAAGAAACAATGCACCCCCTTTCTTCCTATACATTCGTATTAAAAAAAAATTATAAACTAAGCGAAAAGTGTTTTCTCTTCAATTTTATTTTTGTTTGCTTATTTCCCTACTATGGCGCTTTTTTTTAGTTGTTTGAGATTAATGGAATATATATTTTGTGTCTCCTACGTTTAATTTATTAAATGATCCATTTTCCTTTCTGTCTAATTACGTAACATTTATTTTGGAAATGTTTTGACATTTTGACGCAAATGTGAGTCCATAACATATTTATGCATATATTTCACTTAATTTTTGTATTGATTTATAATATTTATGAATGACTTGATGTTGCTTAACTTTGAGCCTTATGACACTTTTGTCAAAGCAGTGACTCTGTCGTTTTGGTCGCATAGCTGAAATCGCTGAAATCTAGAGGTAAGAAGTAATTTGCAATCAGCTATTCATATGAAAAAGACGATTCTATTCTGTTTTTGAGTAGGAAAATTATATTTAAGGATTGAAATTAACTAAAGTCGGGTTCAACACTAGCCGGACTCATTGAGTAAAAAAATAAATAAATAAAGCGTCGTATCATTGCACGCACAGCATACGGCCAATTGGTTAAGGAATTAACTGCTGAATTGTAAAATTTGACACAAATGTTCAATTCCAGATATACTGAACACATAAAATCACCCCTCTAGTATGTTTTCCATAGAGAAGAATAAATAGTCAGAGACGGATTAGGTCTCGAATTTGATACAATATAAGATTTTTCAGATAAAAATAGTATACTAAATTTTTTTTTCCTGATTGAATACTTTTTTCTGGTTATTGAGTTCTTGCAGGGCCTGACTAAGGCAGGGGCATACGGGGCAGTTGACCTGGGCTCCCACGTTACCCCAAAATCAAAAAATACCATAAACAAGTTCTATACAGTGCTTCATGACTGAAATAATGAAGCAAAGGGGGAGCCCCAAAGAAGTATTGGCCCCGGGCCCTAATTAGGCTAAGTCAGTCTCTGGGTTTTTGTGCATGCAGAAAAGCACATAACTAAATTTTTGATTATAATTTCATTGAAAATTTAATATAATATACATTTCTAGTATAACGATCACTTTGAGTGTATTCGCTGAAAGACTTAGTTATATTTTTTAGAAAGGATTTTTTAGTAGGGGGTATGTGATTCGAAGAAATTTTTAGCATGGCCTTAACAAATAAAACCTGAAATCAAAATTGTTATAAATTGTTGCCCCAAATTGCTATAAACATCTCAACCGTGAAAGACTTAGACGCAACTGCTAAAACTCAGTGTTTATTTCTAAGAGAGATTATACTGTTAATAATTTCTGCCATCTAGTTTTCTATAACACTAAAGTGACGTAAGACAAGGCACATGTAAGCTAATCCTCAAAAATTAAGGTTAACTGTACAAGTTTATTCTTTTGTCTAGATTAATAGCCAGCTGCTGAATTCGAATATTGAAAGAGAAATTTTGTAAGAGTACTTGTAGGAAGGCTATCTTTTGCAATACTTCTAATAATATAATTTCGAAAATATTTCACCAGAGATTTGTACTGTGGAAAAGAGGATCATAAATGAGACATCTGGCTAGAAAATGGGGGTTGAATGAAAACGAGAGAAGCAATTGATATTTCATTCCCCTATATCGTTTTTATTATTAAAGATAGAAAATATTTAAAATAAGGCAAATTACGTTATCATTGTAATGAACGGCATTTATTCTCGTTTTTTTAACAGTTACTGCAATTTTTAAGAAATTAAGGTTCGAAAAATGATTTTCAATCCCCAACTTCGAATGTTTTTAATTCTACAAACACTTGGCATCTCGTGGAAAGCTTTCACAGGTTGCTTTGTCTTCCATCAATTGATTGACGTCTCTCATAGATCTGAAAATAAATGTGAGAGTGAGAGAGAAACATTTTCTTTACATTTCCTGCAAAAGTAATCAATTTTCACCATCCTGTTCGTCCATATAATTTTATTTCCCCACTTGGACATATTTTGCTTCCAATGCATAAAATACGTGCTATGATATTTCCTCTTTCCTCAGTGGTGCATTTGCAAATGGGCAGTTGCCTAGGACCACTGAGGTAAGGGACCATAAATGCAAAATATTATTGCCTAATTGTCAAATAAACAAATTTTAAAGAGCACTTAGACAATAATATCATTTTTTCAAGTATAATTGTTCAGATTCCTATTTGTTTCCAAAATTTTAATTTTCTATTAGAGGATTTATAAACAAAGAGTGTTTGGTGAAATGAAATTGTGAACAAATATGAATACCTTAGTTATAATAAATAATAACATGTACATTTTCTTAAATTTACTAAAATAAAAATTAACCTAAAATTAATCATTAACATGCTGATTAAGTTTTAAAATGCTCTGAAATTTGAAACTTATAAGTTGCTATTATATTCCTTATAAATGGAGTTTCATAATAATCATCGTCTATGGTCACATTGTCTTTGGTATGCCTACAAAGCAATTAGATTATCGAACTTTTTCTTACACCTCGTTTTCTATGCATCTGATAGTGCTTTTCATTTAGGAAACTGTTTAAAATTTAAAATGTTCTGTATTCTAATTTTGATTCACAAATAAGATCTTAAAAATTCAAAAATTTTTAAGATTCTGAGCAGAAAATATTTCAGTGAACAATGCCGCAAATTTGATAAATTTATAAATATGATAATCAGAGCAATAAATTGATGGCAATTGAAACAACTACATGAAAGTAAGAGGTGCTTTTGATAAATTATTTATTAGTCAAAAATATATGTGCAGATGGAAATTTAGTGTGAATTTTTAAAATGAAACGTCTCACAGGCGTGAAAAATTATTTTTCCTTTCAAACTCTACTCTAGCATGTGAGCCTATTTTATACTTTCTATAAAAAATTACCTATCAAGCCACATAATACATCATCAGCTGATTGCATTCTGTAAAATATATATTCTTTATACTAACGAATACTTTTATGCGAATAAGAAGACATTATTTTCTGCATAAATCTGCTACAATATTTTATACTCCATGATGTCGCTTTGCATATTGATTAACTGATTACCACATAAGCTATGGCACTCGATTTGCATATTGTTGTCGATAACCATTAATACTATTATTAATAGAATACTAATTAGAACCTTTAATTATTACATAATTACAACAGAATTTATGTATCACCATCAAGAAAAAGCAAAGCTAATTACTGCCTTCTACAAAATCCCTCTTTAAGAGCTTAAGCATTACAGCTTTATTTCTCTGGCCACCATTATAATTATTAACGGCCAATTCGGGTTTTTTTATTTACTTTTCCAATGTGGCCTAAATACGTGAGAAAATTTCGTGAACAAGCCAATTCCAAATATTTGTTTAGACACCTGATAGTCGTTTTCCTTTAAGATCGTCTCCTCAATTAACTGTGGTTGTAAATTCAACTTGCGTGAGGTTACTCAGGGTGAACCCTTTGTTACTGAGAGCCCTAAGAGCTCTTATAATGCATATTAAGTCCTTTTTTTTTCACGCAAAGTAACCTGTTTTTCCCGTCCTTGTCAATTAAGTTTGGACTGTATTCATTGGAAGTGCGCTTAAGAAACAATTAAGAGATAATGACTACATTTACTCTAGTTATTTTATTTGCAGATATCAAGTGTTAAGTCTTTGAAAAGAAAAATGAAACTGCAATCAAAATTATCTGATAACAAGTCGAATAATTTTAGGTGCCCATATTTTAATATTTAAGTCTGTGGCAATTTTATAGTCAGATTATTATATATGTTCCGACAATTTTGACAACAATTTTAAATATTCGAGATTATGATATGGACAAAAATGGAATCAATGAAGTCCTGCCTACATTAGTCACGTGGCTAATGCAGTATATATATATATATATATATATATACTCCATAAATAAGCACAATTTTACAAAAAAAAAATTAAAATTTGTTTTCTAAATTAGCCATTTAACATTTTATAGCAAAACTTTATTTGATTTTTCCAATGCAAGATGAACAATAGATTTCAGAAGTAAATTTGTGTGATGTTATGTGCACTTTAAATAAAATTATACTGAGACCATTGTAATATGTGAATTTAAAAGAATTTTTTTTTAAAATTACTATTCCGAAAAAGTATACTCAGCTACTATAGCTATCATTAAAAAAGATACGTTTTAAATTTTCAAACTGTATAGAATTTATTTTTCTGCAGCATTCGTATCGGAACTTATCGAATTTGCTGCTCTTTTAACTAATTTAAATTTTTAAAAAATCATTCCCATGTGGACATTTTTTAAGTTTATACGAAATGTGCTAAGTGTATAGGGATATATATGCTGAGTTCATAAATATATGTGTTAGGTATATATGTCAAACCCGCATATGTACGTACGCGCGTACAAGTACACGCATTCGTCTTATTATTGTTATTATTAGGGATAATGCTGGAGGTGCTGGATATATTTAATTTCAGTAAAATAGTATAGAGTTATTTCAGTAAAATAGTTTAAAGCTATGTTATTTTAATAGCCTTGCATATATTCTGTTTATTATACATAAGAACTTTTCTAAAGGAAAAGTGCTTCATGTCATCATAATGTTATTCTATCTGTTTCATCTTTAAATTTATTTAGCCGTATCATAACTTCACTTTTTTATTCGTCCTGTAATTTGCATAGATATTAACCCTTTCAGGGGCGGTGACATACTCCATATGTCACCTTTTTACAATTTTTTTAAAACTAGAAAATCGCGTTGAAATAACTACATAAAATTTCCTAACGTTTTTTAAGTCTTTATCTTGCTAATAGACGGCAGCACGAGTCTTAGAAAGTATTCTGTTTCCACACAAAAAATTCAAGATGGAAGGATGTTTTCATATGATGTAATTTGTCTTCATTTTATTCCGATAAACTTTATTTTCGAATTCAAAAAGCTCATTTTTTTGCGTCATTCATGTTAAAAAGCGTCATGAATCCCTAAAACTGCTTTCATTTCATAAAAATACCTTCTAATTACGAGTTGCATATTTGTGAATTCGCTCCAAAACATGTTCTTGATGCGCGGTGACATACCCAGTATGTCACCTACCCCCCAGCCCCCTAAGGACCTTAATTTTTTTTAACTGTAAATTACATGGCAGTAATAGGATATAATCAGATTTAAATAATTGTTTCGAAAAAAAAAATTTTGGCATAGTGCCCCTGAAAGGGTTAAACAAGATCCTTCTTTAACTGCGATCTAATGTCTGAGGAAACCATGAAAACGTTTACGCTTTCAACACAATAATGGAAATATCGTTGTGAAATACTAAAAAATATGCTTAAAAGCGAGCAAATCTAGATTTTACAGTAACCAAAATGATATAATTGAAAAAATAATGTTTTGAACTTTAAAACAGTGTAAAAATCTTTTTGGGGACGATATATTTTCGGAAGTTATAGCGAAAAAAGTCAAAATCTAGATTGTTTTTAATTAATTAAAACTCTAATCATATTTCCTATTAAAATTCCAAAAACTGTGCTGCGATATGCATGCTCCTATCCTCTAAAATTATCTGGACAAATTTGAAAGCTCTTAAGTCAAACAATTTGTTCTGTAGAGTGCGAACACTTACGCACATATTCGGTTTTAATATCAATAGAAATAGAGATTTGAAAACAATTATTATAGACCTCATTTAAACTTTAAGGCTGTGTCTATTGAAACATTTATGTATTTCATAATTTAAATTATCTACAATGAAGTGAATTGGATTATAACTGTGATCACGCATCCGTTTTTTGAGAATATTTGCTCGAAAATTCTTTAAAATCTATTGAGTTCTATAGATTTTCAGAATAAAGAAAAAATCCAACATTCAAATTTATAAAGTTCGGTATACATAAATGAATTTTCACCATCACTTATTCTTAGACTACAACCATATTTATTTCTACTATTATATTATTTTAATGCCTTTAACTGCTCTCAACCATCTCCATACCTTTATTTTCATAAGCTTTTTTTAAAACATTACTTTGAAGATTCCTGATTCTTTTCGTCTTTTGTTTTTAACCATTATCAGATAATTTGCAAAACGGATTATTCGCCTACGGATAATCAGGAGTTTAGCATCTTCACACTTTAGCTTTAGATTTGTATCACTTCGTCTTGCCACCCCTGTCACATGAGATTAGTTACGCTTAACTTATCTCAAATTAGAAGATTTTTTTTCCATCCTAACTTCCGAATTTTTAAGCAGTTGATAAATATGCATGATTTATCGCCCAACAGCTGTTCTGGTATAAGTGGGTACTTGTCTTCTTGTCTCTGAATTTCTATTTATAACCGCATCATTTTGTTTATTTACTCCTCCAGTGAGATCCCTGAATTTTATTCGTCTGCTCATCCCACGGAAGAAGATGAAGTGGGGGGAAGGGGAAAAGAAGGGGTTGTAATTAAGACAGCCAATGTCTTCCTTCTTTTGTTGCGGATGAGCAGCAGACCTTGACTTACGTCTCAAGGTCGTGGTGTGGTCTTGTCGTCAGATGAGATGTTAATCATTTTCGATGGAAAGTGGATATTCAATGTTCTGGTTCCTTGTCACTAGTATTGCAAATATGTGCAATGGTTTTTATTTATAATTCGACGAGCTCTGGTAGATAGGAAAGTTCTATCAAACACGTGATGCATTCATGGGAAGTAAATTATGTATCTATAAAACCATCGTCCTTTAATTGTGACTGCACTGCATCTATTACAGAAAACAACAACTCAAATTGAAATTATGTTGTTCAGTTTTCCTGGAAATAATTCTAATGTATAGCAATATAATTAATAAATGGCCTATCAAATTAACGCAAGATTTGTATTTGCTACCATTCGTGCATTTAAGTGTTGACAATCTTATTTTAAAAAAAATTGACAACTGATAGAGAAACTCAGTGCTCTGGCTCCTTGTCACCAGTGTTGCAAATATGTGCAGTGCTTTTTATTTTCTGAACCATTTATAATTTGTAGATCTTCGGTAAATCGGAATGTTTCCAAACGCATGATGTATTCTTGGGAAGTAAATTATGTATCTATAAAATCGTCGTCGTTTAAATGTGACTGTCTTGCTTTTAATACGGAAAACAACTTAAGTTGAAATTAAGGGAGAATCAGTATTCCCAATTCAGTTTTTCTAAGTGTTAATAAAGGATGCCCCAAAATTAATGCAATATTTGAATTTGCTGCCAATCATGCAGTAAAGTATTGGCAACTCTATTAAAACGCTTTGACAGCTGGTAGTTTTGGGTTAGTAAAAAATTGGGCATTATACCTGTTAATGAAAGATTTGAATTAAATAAAAATCCCGATTTTTTCCTTGAAACTGCTCTATTTTTATTGAATAGTAAAGTACATAGGCAAGAAATTTGTATGGAATAACGCATAGGGCAAATGGTCTCTCTGGCTTTGCTGACACATCAGCCCTCTTTTGTCGAAATTTTCCATGGTCATATTTTGCATATATGTGGCTGAAATTCGTTGATGCAACGTTTAATTTCCTCATTCAATACACACGTGCTTGTGGACTTGTTGGCATAGATCTTCTAAGTTCAAATAATCCAATAAAAAGAAATCCAATAATGTTAAATCACACTATCTTGGGGAACAATTCTCAAATTTTCGAACTGTGCAGTAAGATTCTTCATTTTTGAATATTATTTTTAAATGAAAACACGTCATTCTATCATGCTACGCTTCATTTTTACTAACCCTAAACTATCAGCTGTCAAATAGTTTTTTAAATAAGGTTGCCAACACGAATGGAGACACACTCAAATTTTGTGTTAATTTTGGGATAGCATTTAATTTTGAATTGTAATATTTGATAATTTATGCAATTCAATGATATAAAGAAAAAATGTAAAAAATGGCTGCAATTGAAATTTTGGCCTATTAAAAATTATCAGACATCATAGATCAAACAACCTTGCTTAAAGCATGTCGTCTGATAATCAAAGTCGTAATTATCGAGATTTTTGCTTCTGCTCTGGTTGAAAAACAGTGGCTCGAATTTCTTTAAATAACGCTTCTAACTATTTTGTAATTAATAAATAGGTTTTATTCTTTAAAAAATGGCTGTCAAAAATATTTTTAAAAATATTGTTTTCTGAAAAAAATTTCTTCTCTTCTTTGCACGAAATAGCGTCACCCTTAATCGGACAAATATGGCAAAACTATCTTGAAGAAAGCATTTTTTTTTAAAATAGAAAGCAATATGGAAACATATTATTTCGGATTTCTTTAATCTCTACATGTTTTTTTCATTTTAGGAAATTTAACCCTTTCGCGCCTAACGGGACACATACGTCCCAAGCAAATTGCAAAAAATTCTTTTGGAACAGAAACGTTTCTCTCTCTAATGGGAGACTATCCCACCAGTCCTGCCAATATTTTTGAAGGTATTTTTATTCACAGAACATAGATGGCATTGTTGTACATAATGTAATTCCCTCGTTTTCGAAGTGTTATAGTTGCTCCTTCCATACTATACAAACGTAAATAGTTTAGTTTTAGAAAATACCGACTGTTTTCGATTAAATTAATACATAAGATTACAAGTTATTCAGGTAGCGGGTTACCTCTAATAAACTGTTGAAGTGGCAAAGTTTTACTTCCGTTTTTATTATCGGGATATATGTGTCCCTCTCGTCTTGGATAGTGAGAACACATTGTCACAGTCCTATGTGATCATTTCTCTTCATATTATATTTTTCGGTTACTTTTGAAATAGTGGCTTATTATTTTTAATTTAGACACTAATTAATTTAATTTAAAATGACTCGACGCCTGAGACTCACTCACGAAGAAATCAAAAAAAAAATTTAGAAGAGTCAAATGACGAAGATATTGATTTGGATGATAATTCCGATTTTCAAGATCCAGTACATCTCATCCGATTCAGGCGAGTGTGAAATGGATATCGATCGTGATACCATTCCTTAAAATACAAAGAACAGCTATGCTTTGAGTGATACTGATACGGCATCACTTTCATCATTTGACGAGATACCATCAGCTAATGCTTCAGGCTGTAGACAAATCTTATGGTTTCGTGCAGATTCAACTTCCCAACCTAGAATGACAATTCCCGCAGAGTCATCGCCTAGTTCGTTATTCAACTTAAATCGTTCAGCTACGGAATTGAAAGTTTTTCTCAAGATATTTCTAAAAAGTCTTATGATTTGGATCTCTCAATGCGACCAACGACTCGAAAAGTTAAGACAAATAAATCACTCTACAGACCCCACTGAAATTATGCTTTTCCTTGGATGCATGCTTGTCATGTCTTACAATAATGTGCCGAAATTCTCTCATTATTGGTAATCTAATTCTTCTTTGGGAAACGTAGCAATAAAAAATGCTATTTCAAGAGACAGATGTAAAACGTTGTTGTCGAAACAATATTTTGCTGATTCAAAAAAGCCAGTAAATGGGAGTAAAACATATTACATTGATGGGGTTGTTTCGTGCATGAAACAAACCTTCAAAAAGTGCCGAAGCGAAAGCACATTTCAATATATTGATGAATAAATGGCAAAATTCAAGGGGCGTTCATCCCTCAAACAATATAATCCGATGAAACCTGTGAAAAGAAGGATAAAAATTTGGCAGCGATGTGATTCAAAAACAGGATATGTATATGACATGAACATTTATTATTTAAAAGAAACGGATGAAGTTCAAGGCTCACTTGGGGAACGTGTAGTATCAAAGCTAACGGAGACAATCCGAGGAAAAGATGTGATGCTTGCTTTTGACCAATTTTTTACAAGCGTGCACCTGATGGAAACCCTGAAGTTTCCTGCTGTTGGTACGTGCATCAAGACACGCAAAGATGTTCCTAATTTTGCAACAAAATTGAGCAAAAGGGGTGAGGCCGAGTTTCTCGTAACTAAAAATGGAACAATGTGTACGATGTGGCTTGATTCAAAGGGAGTGAGGATGCTAAGTAATTGCCACGAAGCTAAATATGCAAAAGTAAATCGCACCATTAAAGATGGTACCAAAGAAGAATTTGAGTGCCCTGTGGCAATAGAATTCTTCAACAAAATCATGGGAGGTGTAGACCTTGCAAACCAAATGGCAAATGTCTATGAATTAGATCAAAAATCTTGCAAGTGGTGGAATAAAGTATTTTTTCGCCTATTGATGAGAGCAGTGATCAACTCATGGATTGCGTACTGCGAACTCAAATACCGAAAAACCCCATTTCTTGATTTCATTGTACTTCTTTCAGATGCTTTAATGGCTTCCGGAAAACTCAATGCACAGTATCAACGCCGTAGAGGAAGTGGAAGTCCTTCCAAAACATCACGAAACTTACTCAATGTTGGTGACCATCTGCTAGAAACAACAAAAACAGGACGGCGGTGCTGTAAATGTTCACAACAAAGGGAGGACTCGTGCACTAAAATAACATGCGCGATGTGTAATGTCCCATTGCGTATTGATTGTTTCCAACCATACCATTCATAATAAAATTTTATGACAAGAAAATCATAAGTTTTCTTTACAAAATTATCATTGAGGATTACTGAGACACATATGCTCCAGGGGTCAGGACTGATGGGACATATATGCCCTGTTCCTAAATCAGACTTTAAAATTTTCCTAAAAATATAACATCTTAGTTTTCGCATTCTAGTGTGCCTTACTCATAGTTTATGCTACCAAAGTTTTTCTGTTGTAAATTCTGTTGTTAAAAAAAAAACCTCGTCACAAAAGGGTTAACCATTTATAATTTTTGGCGCACTTTTATTTAAGTTCATTTGTTACTGCATATTTATCAAAATGGTTGATTTCAATTGCAGGTTTCGTTTGCAGTTGATTTGCGTCTATTTTTTTATGTGTCTTGACTTTTGATTTTGTTTTACGACATGCTATCTTAATATTTTGGGAAGTTTAATACTATCCGTTAACTCTTAGAAGCCTGATTTTTCAACTTAAATTTATAGAAATATCAATGAGTTCATATAAGTAGTCAGATAAAGGGGAAATAATTAAAAAAATCACAATACATATATTAATTTTCCAAATTAAATTTATAGAAATATCAATCAGCTCATTGCAATAATCAGATAAAGGAAAAAATAATTTTATACATTTATTTCGAGAAAAAGCAGGCATCTTTAAGCAAAACAGGCCCTCACTAAGAATAACTTCACTCACGTCCAAAATTAAGGTCACACAAATGTTTTTCAAAGTAATTTTAAATGGCTACCTGTAAAATTTAATTACTGCATTAAAACAAAAGAAATAACCTGTTTCCAGTGAGAATGAGTTATCATAATCGTTTATAAGATTCCTTGAAATGAAGAACCGTTGGCAGACTTGAATCTGGGCAGTCTCAATCGGAGGTGGTTCGATTGTCACAAGTGACACAGAAAGTGGTATCCAGGCTGTGGAATCAATTCTAAACATGTGGTACGGTAACCAGGAAGGCCGGCCAAGGTCGTCACAGAGCAATGACGCCCGCACAGGATAACTATTTGTCATTAAGCGCACGACGGCATAGGCAGACAACGGCTCCTAAATTTGCACGTGACCTTGCTGCTGCATCTGGAATAAGAATTTCCTGAGAGACAGTATACAGACGTCTAGCAAAGAGGGTCCTTTATTCCCGGCTACCAGTTGAGCGCGTTTCTTTGACTACATCCAACCGAAAAGCCTGGCTGTTGTGGTGCCGAACACATTAGTCTTGATCACAATAATGATAGGGGCGTGTTCTTTTCAGTGATGAGTCGAGATTTACCACAAAGAATGACACTCGTTGGATCTTCATCTGGAGAGAGCGAGGAGCTCGCTATCAGCTCTCTTACGTAAAAGAAATCGACAGATTTGGTAGCAGATTAATCCTTGTCTGTGGTGGCATAATGTTGGGCAGTCGTACACCACTGCACGTCTTCGATACGGATATTGTCAATGCACATCGCTTGAGGGATGAGATCCTTGAAGCCTATATGAGATTGTTTCGGGGGCTTTTGGCCCAGACTTCATGTTTATGGACGATAATGCACGTCCACACAGAGCCCAGATCGTTGAGGATTTTCTTGAGATTGAGGATATTCGACGTATAGACTTGTCCTCTAGGTCTCAGAATTGCAATCCTATTGGACTTGTTTGGGATACTATCGGAAGAGCCATTGCACAGTGTAATTCCCTCCTGATACCCTCCAAGAGTTAAAAGCCGTTATTTTGGAAGAATGGACTTTGTTGCCCCAAGCATTTATTCACACCCTCACAAACAGTATGAAAGCTCAATGTGAGGCTTGTATAGCAGCGCAAGGTGATCACACTCCATAAGAGACATGCTTTATCTTCGATTCATAATGCAACACTTTTTGATATATCCTGTTTCTTAATTCCCAATTAAATTCTTTTCCACGTCTATGTTCCTTCCATTGTAGTGTACGTCTGTATCAAATTTCGTGGCAACAGTGTGGATAGTTTTTAATTTTTCGCAGATTTTATGTTTGTGACCTTAATTTTGGACATGAGTGCATGTTATAGCAAAAGTAAAATATTCACTTCATACTTCTAAAAATATGCCACTTGTTAATACGGTGGGAAAACAAAATACATTATTTGGACAATTTTAACAGCTAACGTTTATTTTTTAAACTTTTGTTCAAAATAACGTTATATAATGGTCATATACATTCAACCAAATATTTAAAAAAACAACTGCAAGTGTACAAATCGATTTAACTGGTCAGTATTAAATTTGAAACTTAAGGCATTTAAAGGTTAATAAATTAGTTTAATCACAATTGTATTCCATGCAAGCCACGTATTGTGGATTTGAAGAAAAGTTGATTTCAATGTTTTATAATAATGAATTGAATAATGTAATTATAAATTAAAGACTGAAAAACCTACAATATTTAAAATTAAAAAAATTCAATCGTTTGATACATTTTAAGTACATTGAAAAAATATTCTTATTATACTTATTTCTATATATTGTATTGTATAGTTATTTTTGTACTAATGTCCCAAATTGTAACCATAGTTATTTATATTTTTTATTTTTAGAGTCCTTCTTTATTTGAAATTCAGAAAATCTGGTTATGAAGTTCAACTGGATATTAAATAAAATGGCCTTCAATAGAATCATTCAGGTTGCCATACAAATACCCTTTGTGCTCGAGGGTTGAAATATTTTACAATCGATTTTATGTTAACCTTGAATTGGAAGAAAAAAAAATGTACGCTTTTTATTATTTTTTCATAATCTTTTCAAGCGCCCTGCACAACTTGATTCTAATCGTGAGCTTATTGATTTCCGTACTGTCATTAACTGGTTTCAATCCAGTTTCAACCTTTTTTTTTTCAATGCCCAGAGCGCCGGTTGCTCTTCTATAGTGGCATACATCTGATGAATGATGTCTGTCTTATTGAGCTATTGTAGAAATTTATGTTCATTTAGTTAGTGATTGATAATGCTATTTAAAAAATATCCATACAATTCATTAAATAAGTCTCTTATCACATAACTTTTGTATTTCTCTATTTATAGATCATAATTTTTCAACAGATTTTAGTGGAGCACTAGAGACAATCTTCACCAATAATTTATATAACCGTAGTAGTTTGTGGGTTAAATGTATTGTCGATGCTTAAGATACTTGGTTAGACACTGAATGCCATAGAAACGCTATTGATATAGGGCTAGGTGTATTATCTGCCGATGATAAATGTCCTAACGTTGGTACAGCGTGCGCCAGAGAAACTTACTTATTTGAAAAAACTTCCGAGAGGTGAATTGGGTAGGTAGAGGGGTGATAGGTAAGGCTACTGGAGGGGGAAGTCCCCAAGTTTGTTTCTCTATTCTAGTCAGCTGCCATCATGCTCTGGTCTAGAGAACAGCGGGAATTCACCGTCGAGAGCTTATTTTTTAACGATCGCTCGTTTGTTACAAAGCAACGTGCCTTCCGCGCAGGCGTTGAAATTCCTCCTCACAGACCCTTTCCTGCCCGTATTTTGATTCTATCGGGGGTTAACTCATTTTGGGAGTGTCGCTAAACCCAGAAATGAACATCAACGGACCACCAGAAACTCCGGGAAATATCGAAAGGGTGAGGCAGTCAATTCTGCGTTCGGCTCACAAACAAGCAGATGCTCTGGGAATTTCTGACATCACTTCGACGAATTCTCCATCAAGACCTTCCATTTCCTCCCTATAAATTGGCTGTTGTGTAAGAATTAACTGAACGCGATTTTGTTGCCCGTCAAAATGCATATGAAATGCTGCTTGACAACCTGCCTGAAGACGCGGTCGTTTTTTTAAGTGACGAGGCTCACTTTGAAATCCCTGGTTTATGTCGATCGACTACGGACCATAGTTCACCTCAAGAACAACATTCGCGACGCCATTGCCAACATACCGATTGATATGCTGCAAAGAAAGGACACGAACTTCAAAAATCGACTTAATCAGTGTATGCGCAATGGGGGACGCCATTTAACCGATGTCATTTTCAAAACTGTATAAAAAATAAAATTGGGATATTGTATTCTCAAATAAACAAAGATTGCATACATTGCTTTTTACATCATTTGATCGAATGATAAATCTGAAAATTCAGATTTTAATTCAGTTAATTTTTAGTATTATACTAAAATTTCATATCGCAATAATAATTTAAAAATTACTGAGTACTAAATCCACATTTTTAATATTGAAAATGTGGGATTTTTAGTTTAAACAACTAATTAATTCTCAAACTTCGCATATTTTAAAATTAGGAATGTTTATTTTGTAGATTTCGTTTTTTTACCTCTAAATGTTACTTCAAAATTTAGCAAATGTGAATTATATTGATATTCCAAGAAGAATATCCCTTAAAATGTAATATGAATTATATGAATGTAATATGAACAAAGAAATAAGGTTCTGGTTCAGGGAAAACCAAACTGCTACTTTTAAAATTTGACATAAAAGATGTAAATTGTTTTAGTGAAGTGATATTGTTACACAGAATGCCTTCAGAATTTATATAAAAAGCCATTGATATTGTTATTCCCGTATTGAAATGAATTTTTCTCAAGAAATGGGAAATTTAATAGACGTAGAGGCTGGTCGAATTTGAGGCCTGTAACGCAAATATACCGTCAATATGGTATTATATACACTCGGAATCAACATTTAAAGCAGCCAATTTATGAATAACACAATAAATTTATGAACATAAATCGATTTGCTAAACTGTATAAAATCTTATTTGCTCAATGCGGTGTATACAACAAATAGTTCTACTAATAAGATGTTCTAAATGCTACCAAAAGAAAAAATTTTTAATGTTTTCTTTATTTAATATTTAAAAAGTGATAATGCATAATTGCTTTTTTGTACAATAATTTTTTAATGTAAGGACTCCTTAGCATACTCTGTATTTATAGTTAATTTTCTAAAGGAATTTACTGTTCTTGACCAACAAAATCTTCGAAATTGGAGTTATGAATAACGATTATTTTTTTTCGGTAGTAAATATTACACAATATAAAATTTAAATTTAAAGATGGAATGAACTGTTTTTATTATAAAGCAACATAAAAATAAATGGTTTTGAAAACCATTGTCTTTTAATGAGAAATTAAAAATGTGTTATGATGTGAGAGTTCTCAAGTTCATGATCACAAATCGGTAGGTTCAGAAAAGACGAATTATAAGAGAAATAAACCGTCAAAAATTATTTAAAATATGTGAATGCATTTTCACTTATTAAAATGAATATATTTTTTAAGAAATAAACATCAAAGGAAAATGTTAAAAAGTCCTGTAATTTGAAAATCTAAAAAAATTCAGGATGCCTTTCATTAAGAATAGTTTTTTTTAAATATATTGATAAAAAGAAATTTAATAGATACATAGATTTTATAAAAATTGTAACATGAGAGTTTATGTATTTGCATTAAAATGTCTTTTATCTATGGGCACTGAAATTTGAGGAACAAAACGTGTTTTTTTTAAAAATAGAACAAAAAAAAAACCCACTAAGTTTTTTTCGATTTTTTAAAAGTTATTTTATCAGCTTCCAGATTTTTAAATCAATACGCAATATAATTCTGTAATTGGTAAAATGAGATATATGGTTTGAACATAAAATTGAAAAAAAAAAAACATTTTTTTGTAGGAATAAACTTCCGAATTATTCAAATTTATTATTTCATATTTAAAATTAGAGTTCTTATCTACTACAGACTTAGTTAGTTATTTCAGAAGATTAAAAAAATAATTAATTGAGTGAAATTTTAGCTCTCGCCCTTTTGATGACCTTTTGCATTCCTAACTATATGATAAATAGTGTCTTGGCTATACGATCAGCTCAGTAACAGATGGATGCAAGCTAAGATTTCAGAGCGTGAAATCTTTCAACGTATTGTTGTTATCTGCGGAAAATCCTCGTACTGACATCATCAGTAAAGTACTTGAGTTGATATTGTATGCTGCAGAAATTTCTTGATTTTTTTATCTACAGATATCATGTACCGAAGATAGTTTATTATCTGAGAAAGAGTGTTGCGCAATGAAAATTCGCGCCGAATATTTCACGAGAGCTAGAAATTCGTAGCTTCTTCGGCAATAAATTAATATTTGGCTTGGCATCCTCTAATATGAATCAATTTATTGATTGTCACTTTCTAGTAATATTTCTGCAGAAATATCTATCTTAGCGTTATGGAAGACGGGATTGTATGAATTCTTAACAAATGGCATTGTATAAATTATTTTAAATGGATGTGATGGTTTTTTTATAAGTTTATTTATCTTCCAAAAAGTTGAAGTAACCGTTTCTTATCGAAGATGTAGAGTATTTTAAAAATTACCCTTATAATTCGTTTCTATCAAACAAAACTGATATTGATGATTTTAAAAATTTATTATATAAATCATAATTAAATATAAATCTTTAAAAAAATTATTGAAATATCTAAAGAGATACGAATAAAATATTAGTATACACCAATAATACTACTAATATATTAAATATTAATACTAATATTAGTAATATCTCTTCCTTATATAAAATTTTAATATTAGTATTAGTATTTCTATTAGCATGTAGTATATTTCAACCCTATTCGGATACATTTATCTGATTTGCATGAAGAAACACGGAAGTAAAAATAAAAGTCGCAAAAAAGAATTTTTCAGAAATTAAATCTTCAAAAATAAAATCTAGTTATTTTTTAATACATTTTTAAATGTATATAAAAATGAATCTAAAGTGAGTCAGTCTAAGATATTTAATTAAAATGTTTGAAATATTTTCAACCCATTTCCCTAAAAAACACAGAGGATCAAAACTCTGGATTATGCAGATATTATTCCTTTTAAATTAATGATTTTAATTAAGTTTTAAGAAAGTGAATTTTACCTGATTAAGATTTCTTTGCTTATAAAAAAATACTGATGTTAGTTTTTTTATATTAATATTCCGTTTTAAATCAACACTAGGGAAGGGCATTCGTAAATTTAAACCTCGATCAGATGACGAGGACGACTCCTGGGCTGGCACCTTCCGTCCCCCTTTTAAAAATTGGCATCTTCAAGATGGATCCGAATCGTCGACTATCATAATGCACTTTATCGCCTGCGTGCTAATTACTTAACACGCATCAGCACACTAATAAAATCTGGAGCATTTTACTTAAAGTTGGAGTAAATCCGATTCACTATTCCAAATCCTGATAAAAATTCGTCAAAATCTAGATCGATCGATCTAGAGTGTTTAATCTCCTGATATGGGGCCAAAAATGTATTTAGTTACAAAATTATTAGAAATTTTTTTAATAAATACTTTAAAAAAAATGGGAAACATTCTATAAATAAACAGATGTGAAGCTGAAACGGTAAGAATTAGCAACAATATTATTACTTAGAGTATAATATCTCAAGGGTTACAGGTTATTGATCTTTGGTTTAACCAGATCATTCTAATGTTTTTACAATGTTTCATCTATAATTGTCATGACCTGTACTTTTTAAAAACATATGTAACTCCCATTTTTTCTGGCTTCATTCATTACAATTGATAGGAAACATCGACCTTAGCTTCTTAAAGTGGAAAATTATTTATATTTAAAGACTAGCACAGAAGCAGAGGAAGTCTAGTTTCACTTTTCAAAATGACTGGCGAGCGTGACTCACGTTTTAACAGTAGCTCTTTTGCTACCGCGCAACCCTTGGGATGGTTTTTCTTCTTTTTAATGAGAAATAAAAACAATTATTTTGGGTACCAATGCTTCTTGTAACAGATCCAGCTAAAAACAAAACTAACGACATTTTTTTTATCTCCCCGTATTATAAATTGATATAATTTGATACATGCTATTGTTCTAGAAAAATAAAATAAGTGCTCCGTTATTAAGCGGGTTCATTGAGAATGAAAATAAAGATGTTATCGTATCAGTTTTTCATTAATCACTATTTTACATTTTCTCTAAGGTATTAGAATTGTGCTGGGATTCAGAAAAAAAAATCTTAAATGGAATTTTTATTCCTTGTCTTATTTCAAATATTTGAAAATTGCAATCCTCCCTACCCTCCAAAAGAGATTAAGTTTGATTGTTTAAATTCATATCTATTTTGGGAAGATACGACAATCCTTTCCGGACGAATTTTGCAATTTTTCTGAGGGCTAAATTTCAGCCATCACTTCCACTCCAAAGTTACAATACACAAATAAACACTGGCGAGATGATATTTGATTCTGGCAAACATAAAAGTTATCTACAAGCATTGCACTTTAAAACCAATGCTCTGAGTGGAAACCTGTCGGAATCGGAGAGGCGTGGAACGGAAGATTGTACATCCTGGCTCTAACGTTTTCATCACCCTTACTATTATTATTTGAGTTTAAGGATTTAAATTACAGAAGATTGTAAAAATTTGATGTAAAATTTAAGACAAATATCTGAGTGCATCTTGCAAGAATATGGGGTGAATATGATTAAGAGTGTTGTCTCCTTGAGAGAAACTTAACACACTGACTTTAGCAAGACATAAATGACGAAAAACGGCAGAGGAAGAGAGAGAGATTTGAAGATGAGACGAAATGGGCGATCATAGTAACTAAATAAATGTTTTGGCTTAATATACGAGTCATTAACTTGACTAAATGGATAATAAAAAACTAACTGAAGTGATCAGCTGAACAGGTAAGCATACATGATTTGTTTAAAAAAATTGTGTCTCGAGATTGGAATATAAAATTTTCTTCAGATCCTTGGTCGCGATTCTTTTGAAAAAAAAAGATAGAATAGAAGAGATATTATCCTTATGAGATAAGATTTAGTAACTTTAATAAATCAGATTTCTCTTGATAAAATCTAATAAACTCCTTCAGGTTTATGAAACAATTGGTGTAATCTTACTGAAGATTTAAAAATATGTTGTCTGAATTTTATCACGTATTCTTTGACCTTGTGAGACATTGAAATTTATTTTCCAAGAAAGAAAAATAAGCGGAAATAATCTCATATAATTAAAACTGGGAAAAGTTTTATAACATTTTATCCCCGGATTAATAGATATTTATAAAAATATCCTTAAAAAATTAATTGAAAGCGAAGGAATTTAAAGCCGTAGAAAACAAGAAACAATTTTGAAGTTTTTAACTATGAAATTTACGATTTGAATTGTTAGAAATAAAATTACAGGAGGTTGTAAGGGTTATTTCCTTTATAACTGATGTAAAATTTATCAACTGAATGATTGCAAATTTATTTAATCAAACTTCAATTTGGAAATTTATATAAATCTTCCATTCATGATATTTCTAAAAACCGCAATATATTCATGTTTTGATTATTTCCTTTCCTTCTTTATTTGTCGGATCTATTCGTTTCTTTTAAACTCAGTTCCGGTTCTGGGCCAGAAACAGTCACGTACGTAAAAACCGCAGAAGTTAAACCACCAACTTCCCAACTTTTCCGAAATAGGAAGTCGCTTATTAATCACAATAATAAATGTTTGAAGAGGTTAAATGAGGACTCGTTATTGCGTTTGATTGAAGAAGTCTTAAATTAATATAATTCGTTCTACTAATTCGCCAAATGTGGTAGTCCCCAACGTTTTTAACACTAAGCTAAGATTTGGTAATACAGGCTAGAAGAAAAACAATATTAATGATGAATGAAAAATCTGTTGCAAGGGTGCGGCCAAGCGGATTGCTTAGCACCAGGAGACCAGCTTCTTCCAGTATGGATGGCGCCAACCCCAAAATGAGGCCACCCACTGCTTGCATCTCCTGGATTATGATCTACACGGACAATTATATCACTAACATCTCCACCAGAGCAGAATTAATTTGAGATGATATCCCAAATATTAAGAAGCCGACCTGAAGTTTTTGCTAGCAGAAGAGGCCCTTTTTTCCCCCGTACTTTAAGCTCATTCTTCTTTTAGCCGTCAGTTTCGATTTCGCGATGTTTGCTGTGAAGGTTAATTTAATTTTGAACTTAGCTGAACTTCGGATAAAAATCTCAGGCATTTGATTTACATAGTTTGCATATCCCGTCTTCGTGCAACATCCATTAACTGGAAGTGATTTAGATCTTTGATTGTCTCTTGGCTACGCCACTAACAAAGTTGCTGGTTTATTGACGATTTAATTTGAGCTTGAGAAAACTAATGAGTCTGGTCTCGATTCTGGAGTAACAACGTTAAAGACTATTTTATTGAGATTTGCCGGCGTTAAAAGACTTCCTATTAGACTCGGCTGGGATGTATTTTAAAGATAATGGAGTGATATTAGTTCGATAAACGATCATGAGGAGATTTTTAGTTTGGTTTTTTTGAGTGATTGCTCAAGCAAAAGTTTGATTTATTTATTGAATTATAATGAGATTATTAATGAAAATTACATCTGATGGAGTGCTCAGGAAATTTTGTAATTACAGAACTGCGAATTGAGTCACGATAACAAGGAAAACAAAAGAAATCAATTTATTTGAAAAATATTTTTATAGTCGTCCCATATAATTAAACTATATAATTTATATCATTTGCTGAACTTGTCTGTCTGTTTATGATATTCTATCTTTTGAATTCACTACAAACAAAATCACTGATTTATTGATCATTTGATTTCAGTTAAGAGAAAACTGGTGAGTCCGGAAGTGAATTTTAAGTAAGCATGATTTTATCAAGTCTGCTGGCATTAAAGATTTCTCTTTAGGCTTGTATGGGATGTATTTTAGAGTTAAAAAAATTATATTAATTCGATATACCATCTTTATGGGATTTTAGATTGATACTTAAAATGATTCATCAGGTAAAAGTTTCACTTATTTATTGAATTATTATAAGATTATTTATGAATTTAATATAATGAGGTATTGTGGAAATTCTATAATTATATGAGTTGGAAAATAAGTCATATTAACTAGAGAAATAAAAGAAACAAATTTATTTGAAAAATATTGTTGCAATCATACCTCATATTTCTTTCCTATCGTTTCCTCAATATGGCTGGTTCGCAAACCGCCGAGTGTTATATTTAATGTGGTGCTTGGGATATTTAATTATTATACGGGCGGTGATTAAAGTTACAGTACTAAGTGAAATAAATGGAACCAATTTATCTAAAGTGTCTTGTTGTGTTCCTTTCCTATTATTAGCCATTTGTCAAATGGGGCTGGTTTCGAAAGTGGTATCAGTAGAGAATCCTTTAATCTGGGAACTTGGAGCCTTTCAAAAATTTACCTTGTAGAGGTTTTTCTAGAGGTTTGTAAAGGTTGTTTTTACCTTGTAGAGGTTTGCTGAGAAGGAAGAAATGGGTAGAGGGAGGAAAGAAGGCTAATGATGAATTTTAAAAAAAGTTTAATTTTACTTCCTCTAATATAGAGAAAGCATAGTGATTGTAAAAAATATTCAAATTCCATATTTTGATGAGTCGTCTCGTTGTAAATCTCCTTGAATTTGAAGAACACATTTTTGGAAAATGTCCATCTATCTGTCTGTGACAAAGGGGACTCAAAAACGCTTTGAGCTAGATGTTTGAAATTTAGTATACGGTATAGTTTAGTATACACCAAATTTGCAGACTCCTTCCAAATTTTGAGTAAAATCTGTTTAGTGGAAGTCTGTGTGACTGTCTGCCCGAATGCAGTACAATAACTACAAAATGGAGGGAACTAGATACATAAGATTCTATACACACATTTAATATCTACAATCGAGATAGCTGTTTAAGTATGAGGAAATTCCAACTAACAGATGAACTTCTGTCGGTCTAGACTTTCAGGAACATGCAAATGCGATAATTTAAATATATCAAATTATATACAGGATTTTATAACTAAAAGTTCATCGCAAGTGTTACATCTTTATTTCAATCGATTATGAAAAATGTGTCTAAAGCACAAATTCGATTTTTCGGATACTATTAACGGCATGGGATGAATTGCCAAAACAATCGCCAATGATGGCACGATATATTCAGTACTAGCCGCCTTTGGCGACCAGCTGGTTCGCCATGAGTAATGGGTTCTAAAATTTTCAATTAAATCACATATTCACTAGCCTTGAAGTAACTCCGGGCATTGATTGGCCTGAAATTATTATTTTCTTTAAGATGATAGACTGAAAGTTCTAAAAGAACGCGTTTTCCTAATAATATTCTTTAATTTTATAAATCAGTCAGTTTTAATGATTCGTTTAAAAGACTGATTGGTGTAGCAACTTTTATTTAAAATATTAATACAAGTATTTTGTAAAATATGGCCCACAGAGTAAAGTATGAAGAAATCTAAAACTCATTATTCATAAATGCATTGTTTGACTCAAACTACATAAAATGTAATTATTTACTTCATTTAGATAAAATTAATAGTATTAAACAATATATATGTCTATTAATAATATTTTACAAATTGGCCATTGGAAAGGAATTTGAATGCATATAGTGTATAAATTCAATCCTGTATAAATAAAGATAATTTATTCAATTAATGATTTAGATATTGCAAACGATCATAGAATCCTTTGCTTTGCATTTGTTTTTTTTTGAAAATATCACATTTTATATTTCTTTTATTTTATACAGTCACGTGTTAAAAGTTGCATTTCTTTAGATTTATTTTGCGATGATAGTTTTTTTTATTCGAACTTCCGGTATTCTTTTATTTTATCCAGTCACGTGATAAAAACATAGTTAAAATATTTCTTTAAAAATTCGTTAAAAATAGAAGCTTATGTTATAAATTTAAAAAACTGATACCGTTAGAAAGCTAATTTTTTTAAATCTTTAAATTGATATAAAAATCATGTTTGTGCAATAATATTTTCGGAAGTTATATGGAAAAAATGTCGAAATTTCACTTAAATTTCATTAATTCAAATTCTAATTAAAAATTCGAAGAAAGGGCTCCGAGGTGCACATTCTCGACCTTCAAGGTATACATGTACCAAATTTGGTAGCTGTAGGTCCAACGGTCTGGCCTGTAGAGCGCCAACACACACACACACACACACACACATTGAGCTTTATTATAACTATAGAAGAATATTAAAGTAAAGTCTTTTAGATTTCTTAAATATTATAAATTTATTTCAAGGATATATTAAATGTTTTATAGCTACCAGTAAAATTATTTTATGTGACATAAGACGCATTTATAATTATCTGCAGAGTCATATGGCAATTTGTATCGATCCATTTATCACAAAAAATGTACCGGTTCCATATTTCATCAGCGCTATATTCTCTATAAATTATGCAAATTTCAACGATTTTTGAAGGGAAAAAAACATTAAGGGCACTGTTATATTACTTATCTTCACACAAATTCTTTTCTCTTATGTCACCTGAAGAAAATATAACAAGTGGTTATTATGTATTAAAAAAAAATTATCTCTCAAAGTGGTCTCTAGGAATACCAAACCACAAATCCGTACTTTGTAATTGATTCCCATGCAACAACATTATTCTTTTCCCTACGCGAGGCAACTAAAAAAGAGATTAATAGATAGATTTATTTTTTGTGCTTCTACTGTGACGATAAAGCCCCAGTTTTAATGGCGCCACTAACCCGGTAGAACAATATCGCGGAAGATCTCAATCTACTAGTGAAGACACTTATTCGTGAAAATTATGGAACAGAAATATAAATGAATTTTAGGTGAATACGTGCGCATACTTATTATGGCTATAAATTACCCTAGAAAGACGGTTATCTAAATTTATGATAAAACAGAAATTTTAAAGAAATAAAAAAACTATATTTTTCGCATAATAACTGACATGTTTATGTCAGAATTTTGATGATACCGATATAATGTCTCCAGTTGCTCTCTTAGAATGCAGAGTATGATTTATTGAACTCATACCATGGCGGCATTTCCCTAGTCTTCTACTAAGCTGGTGTCATTTTGTAATGCTGGTTATGGGATTGCATATTATTTTTATTGCATTGCAATGGATCCTTTCACGGCTGAATCTTTTTATGGTACTTGCCACAAACCTGCTGACGAAGCCCAGTTGGTGCAGTAGCTTCTGAGGGTAGAAGTCTGACTTCTAGTTCATATAATGATGGCACTCACACGCTTGCACACCCCCTTTTTACAGGGGGGCTCTTTCACACAGTTCATTGATAGAACAGGGTAATCCTGCCCGAAACAGGACTCAAATCCGGGATGAACAGATCCAGAGGAAGACGTGCTGCCGGCTTTTTATGATTCTTCCTATCATTAGACATTGAGAGAGAGAACAATACTAGTCCTAAATGCTCAATCTCAAGAAATCAAATTTTAATTTTGAAAAAGTACTGTCCCTCTAAACTTATTGAGATTCAAAATATGCTCTTGAAACCAATGGAGGGAATTTGGTATAATATTACACTTGTACTCATTCTGCCTATCTACATTTATTTAATCGATTCATGTAAAAAGAAAAGAATTTCGAATAAATTAATAAGGAATCAAGTGAAAAAGAGAGTCTAAAATGTAAAAAGAAGCGGAACATTTAAAATTAATTAACATGGGTAACAACACAGGTAAAAAGTTAAAATTATGGTATCTCAGTATGTAATATCAAATCTACTTATCTCAGTTTTAGAGAAATATAAAGGCTATTTTGGGAAAAGCCCTTGTAATTTTGAACTGTGGTCAGATGACGAGAATGACAATTAGACAAAAATCCCTTCTCCGATTTCTCTGTGTAGCGTCGGCTGGAAAGAATTTGTCCTCTACTAATTTGGCATGAAACGAAACCGCTTACATGAATATTCCTTAATTGAATCCAATTTCGAACCTGAAGCCTTCCTTCATCGAATCCCATAAATTAATGATAGAAAAAGCTTTTAAAAAACATCATCTTAAAAATAAAAAAGAACATTAAAAAACACATCATCTAAAAAATAATGAGTATTATTGTCAAAATGATTTAAAAACGATTAAAAAAATAACGAATAATTGAAAAAACAAATTACAGTTCTTTCATTTACTGGCTATTTTTTTTAAATCTTTTTTGTTTATTTCTCTGTTGCTATTTATTTTTTATACATTTAACTAATTCTTATAGAAAATGATTGACAGCTCTATCATTAGCTAGGTTCTTAAGGAGGTTTCAGAATTGTTCTATATTAAAGTATACACTAAAGTAGGATAATCCTTTTTCAAATATTTTCTGAGATATTTTTAAAAAATATAACACAAAATTTTTTTTAACTCGAAACAACTTTTGTAGGTATCACTTTTTTAAAATTAAGCATTTAATGCAAAATTTTGATTGCTTTTATAAATTGATTTAAAAAATCTACAAAAAAACTTTTCTTTCTAGGTGATTTTTTCCATGTGTCATCATCTATAATAGAAAGAGGTTCAAAGATGCGCACATATACACACACATAAAAAATCATTTGAGACACAGCTCTCTGCTGGGAAATACATCAAAAATAAAACTAAGAGTTTTCTAGATAATAACAGACGAATGACTAATTGATTTTAATTTCTCAATTAGCAATCAATTAATCAGAAATTAATTAAAAATTAACGAGCTAGCATCACATTGATGAATAAATAAATTCAATTATCATATATTTCTTTAAATTCATTAATCAAAGAGAGGTTGTCAACTCGCTGTGTTTTTATCATTAATATTATTTTTTTACATTAAAGGATGCTCCTGTATAAATAAAGAAGGATATGCAAATGGCATTACGTTTCGTTTCGCACATGTGTTGAAGCACTAATGTGAACGGTAAACAAATACTTGCGAGTGCTCATGAGACCTTTGCTTTAATCAAGAAAAATATGTACGAGCTATTTCAAACTGAATGAATGGCTCGTCTGCGTTGAATTATTTTTGTTGTGAATTCTGAACGGATTCTGTCATTTCTTACATTCATTCCTTTAACAGCTCTCTACTGAATTTACTAGCTTCTGACAAATACTATGATACGAATTTGATTATAATAATAAGGTACTGACGAATGATTAGTTTATTTTTTCATCACACATATATGAATATATAATCCATCTATTTTTCAAAATTTAATGTCGTGTTTCTAATTATACTTGTTCTAACATATCTTTTCAGTTTTTAAACTAAACTAAGCTCAGTAGCACGACAGCTCATATTGACCGAGGCCTACAGCGCCCATATCTGCTTTCTTGACTGAGGTCTCTACCCAAACCATTTGTCCCAACTAAGTGATCAGCCAAATGCGGAACCCCCAGTATTTAGTTTCTAAGCACGTTCGGTCTTCAGCTTATAGACCCAATTGAGGGTTAAAAGGTTGAGTGTACGTTAACTCAGCCCGAGTATCGAGCCTCAGACTTGAACGTTGGAAGCCCGAAGAGCTACCACTATGTCATCGGGCATCAATTATTCATGTTCGCCAAAAATTCTTGATATAGAAAAAGTGTTGTATCCTCGATTAATCAGCTTTTCACAACTGTCTCTGAAGAAACGATTTCAATTACCCCTTATATGATTATCTTTATTAATTAAATTATTTTGAAATAATTGAATAGCCTTTGTTTTGTGAATTAGAAATATGTGTTTCTTCTATTTTTATAATGGATTTTATTAATGTAGCAATAAATTTCAAAAGTACGCCATAAGAAACACTTGAGGTTTAAAAAATTATTTTTCACACGGACGCTCAAATGAAAAGGTACGAAATGACACTGTAGGTATAAATGAAAACTTTATTCAAAGCATACAGCATAGGTTTGAGCATTTGAGCTCAACAATCTCATCGATTAATGAGCCGATGACAACCCTTATTCACATAATTATTGTGGTCGTGATGAGACCTAGTCCTTCACAGCGTCCTTGAGTTCGCCATCCAAGGTCCGCTACTTCTAGAACTCCTCGAGCGCAGAAAAACCATTTATTCCAATCAGTACTGTAAGACACTCCGAAGACTACGCAGGCCTATCAGGAACAGAAGACATGGGCTACTCAAGGAGGATGTATTTCTACTCCATGATAACGCACGTCCACACGTCTCTAGGGTCACACTCGTGGAACAGGCCAAGTTCAAGTAGGAGCAGCTCAACTAATAGCCCTACAGTCTGGACAAGTCTTTATGCGATTTTGATATGTTTGGTCCCGAGAAAAAACATCTGAAAGCGAAGCGCTTCAACTCGAGGACGTTGGGAAAGACTGGATCTCGTCTCGGCCACATGAATTCTAGGAACAAAGAATCCTTCAGTTTTTTAATTAGTGGGATCGTTGTGCTTAGGTCCATGGACTATATTTTGAATAAAGTCTTCATTCATACCCATAGTGTCGTGTTGTGCCTTTTCATTTGAACATCCCTTGTATATATTTTAGAAATGTAACTTAAGTATCTACATGTTTAAAGCATATATTTATTTATATTTATTTCTTATTTTTTATAAGCTAAAAAATGGCAAAATATTTCTCTTTAGTTCACTTGCTCAGCTCATGAGCTCTTGTTTACCGTACACGAATTTCTTTTTACATCAACTTTCACCATGTGATGCCCAATTATAATAAAACTTAAACATGTGCCCGCTGGTCTTTCCAAAGAAATTCATTCAACACCGTCACCAATGGTCCATTGTGAGGATCTTGTACTATGCTAATGTAACTAACCATTAGTAATTCTTCATTTTTTTTAACCAGAAAGAACGAGGCGTGCTTTGTTTACAATGTTGGATCAGCTACTTTGATAGCAGTACAAAAACTTCGAAAAGAACTCACTGATCAAAGCTCTCTTTTCTTCAACAAAGGAACAAAAGCGAAAGTCCAACTATCCCCCGAACAGCCTTCCCATTGAAATTTCCTTCCTTCTTAATTGCCACCATCATTTCGGTGATGGCTTAATGATCATCCAAAGCAAAAATTAAACCCAGAAAATAATGGCTTTGAGCAGCAGCATCTTAACACCTTTTTTCAGATGCCAACAATACCCCTCGTCACTATAATAACTCTGAAGAGTTGCTGACAGTTGCTGCGCGTGATAATTGAGGTATAATTGTCCTATCGACGTGTATACCTAACATTAGAAGATTTTTTTCACTTTGTCATTATTTCTCTTCGGCTATATACCTTTAGGACTCGCGCGAGAGAGGTGGTTGTTTTACATGCCTCATAAGAGGTTATGTGCGTTTGTAATAACTTGTAAGGGTTAAATGTCCTGGTGACTTGAATTAGGCAAGTCGGAATTCTGGAAGTGATAGAGGTTTTTAATTGCTGTAATTTGTATGTCTTCGATTCCGGGTGGAAATGAACTTCGAGGGCATGTCGCAGAGCTTTCTTTTTCTTTCTTTTTTTTAAAATCTTAATGACATATCTGTAACGAAATTACTGTTGTCACTAGCACAAGATCCTTTTTATGAAACGAAACTTATATTCAACGTCTAAATACAGCTTTGTTTTACTGGAAATATAATTCATGATTCAGATGTAATGCATGTAAGTAGTTGATTTGACACTTCGTAATTTATTCGATCCAAGGTCAAATGAAGGTACCCCAAGGATATGAGACAGCAGCAACGGAACCTCTTAAATTAATAGCACTGTCGTGGTCTGATAAACTGTCAATCTGACGGACGTTTCACTATTAGTGTTAGGAAGAATTTAGAAATTTTGTAGTCGTAGGTAGCATAAGTTAAGATTTTGTTTTTGTAAAAAAGTTATTTGATTCCACATTTCAATGTTTTTTTTAACATTAACAGCATGCAAATGATTAATTTTAGATTAACTTTTTTTATTTTGAAAACTTGATGAAATTGATATCATTATTTATTTATTATGACATGATTGCGAAATATTTGTGCTTGTAAGAAATATTATCTATCTGAAATTCGGTATGTATAAAATTTGATATAGTTACGAGAACAAAATGAAAAAAACATGAATTATGTCAATTGCATTTGAAGAACTGTTAAATAATATCCTTACATTTGTAATTCATAGATTATATATTTTTTACACTTCTAATTTTTAGCTAGACTGAAATCATCTTTTAAATCGTCTACTTGCTTTGGCCCTCGATAGCCCACATATAGATAGATAGTCCCGAATAGGCAATTGCCTAATTTGCTTAATCGGAAATCAACCACTAATCAGCATTCCAGTTTATTAGAAATTTGTTCACATTATTTTCGATGCCGGATAATATATTTTTTTACTCCATTTAATTCAATTTGACAATTTAAAAAGATCTTGTATTTAGATTTTTTTTATTGGAGAAATTGGGAAAAATGCATTAAATATAAATTTCATCTTTTTCCATTTCTTACTTTATAACAGTTGACTGTGAATGAGATATAAAACTTGTAAGAGTGTCAGACACTTAATTAGGCAATTTTAACTAATAACACTGGTAAATGAATTTTTTCTCATTCTGAGGATTAATATAAATTTTCCTTTGTTTTTTGTTTTTTATTCATCGTAATCATAAATGAAGCACGGACAATGTCTTTAATTAATATTTAGTGATTTCATAGGTAGGGCTTACAGCTGGAGAGAAAAAAATCCAAATAATCTCTTAAAAAAGTTTATTTTTGAATATTATCCAAATAATAGAAAATCTACTTATCTTAAAACCATGGGTTTTTGCCTTTCCCAATAAATCAAACTTATTAAAGTAAGCTTTTTAAAAAAAATCAGTTTGAAAAATTTGCATTTTTTTTCTATCACAAGTTATTGCAATTTATCAAATTTCTGACATTCCCTTAAACAGTTTCCCTCTTCAAGTAATCTATATAATTAGTATATAAAATTGTGAATGTCATGAACACAATATCTTTAAAAAACGAACGAATTTTTTTGGTTTCACCTTGGTTATATGAATACATTTATTTTAAGATTTTACAAATCATTTTAGTTAATTAGCTGCTTTAGTAGAATTTAAAATTCAGTGTTAATGATATTATGAAATAACTGGGAATAATAATTTTTATTTGTTTATTTATTTTGATCTCATGACAAACTTTTATTTCCTCTGACAACTCCCGCGCAGAGCAGATATACTAATTTTAACCTTATCCGCCATGATAATGATCAAAATATTGAAATCCTGTTTTTAGACTATTATAATCACGTGATCACTTAATAAAAGACTTTAGACGGTAGTTTCTTTATTTCATTTTATTTCAGTTAGACATAATCATCTAGAGAAATAATATTTGATGTCCTTTGTTATAATTTAACCTGAATTTTCAAAGAGAAGTGTTATTAAAATATGATATTAGGTGCACTGTTTTATCATCAATCCGTAGATTTCTATAAAATTTTGCTAAAAATCTATTTTAAGAAGGTTTATTTGTGTAATTAACGGAACAAGATAAAAGATAAATAAAAGATGTTGATGTCTATCAAGTGACAAAATCTGGCATATTTTTAAATCAATTTTCTTACTCCTAATTCCAAAAACTTTGCTTCAAAGTATCTATTCTGAACCCACAAAACATATTCAGGACAATAATAGTGCCTCTATGTTACACAGAGCAGAGAGCTAGACATATAGTCATACATTCAATTCGAGAATTGTTTGAATGTAAATTAACACGATAATTACCAAACGAAGAGAGCTAGATGGATAAAATTAAGTTCACAAATTTAACAGTTCTATTATAAGCATTTATCAAATCTTGAACCAAATCCAACAAAAGGTTGATTGTATTTCTGAACTTGTAACTCGTCCTTAGAAACATGAAAACGGGATGAGTTAACAGTACCAAACAGTGACTTAAATATATAAAATTTGGAACAGCATTTTGCGACTATATTTATAGTCTACATGTATGTCAAATTTTTATCAAAATCGAATGAGGAAAATGCGTCTAAAACACAACTTCGATTTCCGTGCTATTAACCATGCTAGATGTGAACCCCTAAAATAACTTCTCCAGGATGACAAAATATAATCAGAAAAAAGGCTAAATCCAAGCCAAAGATTCATATTTCAAAGCCATGTAAAGAATTCTATGGAATATCAGCTTTATTAGAAAGTGTATCGGAAAAGTTAGGGGAGACCACTCCAGCTGGTTCAGTTATATTTAGACACAGTTTGATTTCCACCAATGTTCAAAATATACCATATTGAAGATTAAAAACATGAATACACTTTATTATTGTGCGTACAAAGGTGCTACTAATTCTATTAGAAAAATTTATACACTGCAGAGAGAGGAAAACTTCGAAATAGAAAGCCATTCATCGTCCTCACTCAACTTAGGGAATTTCCAGACAAATTTGCCTTGAGCACGGTAAAAGTAAGTCCAAACTCAGCATGAGCTGCCATCGAAACCTGTGTAACTTTCAGAAGTGTACTCGGAGAACCAGACTTACAAGGTACTTAAAGAGTTAAGCAGACGCCGACTCGGTATTGTTTCGTATGCTTGAATACTCAATGAGAAGAGGACATAACAGCTTCCTACGCTGCTTGTTTGATTTAACTTAACTGCACTGAACTGTTCCTCAAATAGTTTTCTAATCGGCCACTCAGTCATGTGAAAATGCTGACTAAATCGTGGGGGAATTTCTTTTATTCTGTCTCCTTGGAAACGTGGTGGTGACGTAACCGAGGACATAGTTCTGTAAGAATGATGAGTATTTGCGAAATGTGACTTTTCAAAAAAATTTCTGAAGCTATTGATAAAACAGTTTATATTTGATTTCTTTGAACATTTTTGCATTGGTATTTAAAAGCCTGTTTTCAATAATCAAATAACTCGGCTAAAATATTTGGCCAATGGACCTAATATGGTAAAAGAAAGTAACATTAAAAAAACCCCTTATGTATATACTTATTAAATTTTACATTTTTCATTAGATTACTTTATAGAATAAATAATAATGTATTTAATACTTTTCACTTTTGTCGATCGGGGGATTCGTCGTGATTATAGTCTTTAATTAAACTTCTTATGCATAAACCGATGCTCAAACCTTGATAGACATTAATGTTTTTTGTTTTACAAGTCCTAACCTGTTCCGTTTTTTGTGTAAATGAACTCTCCTTATGGAGTCAAGTCCTGTTACATTAAAATAGAACTGTCTGAGTAATCAATTTTCTAATTGCACGTTGTTATTCATGATATTATAACTTAAATTTCTTATTTCTCACATGACCTGAGTAGATAATAAATATATTTCTTTCTCTTTCAAAAACAGAAGTAAATCATGGAATTATACATTTGACGAAACCATGAAAACGGTTTGAATATTTTAGAAACAATAAAAATATTGCTAAAACTTGTGCAAAAAAAATTAGTTAAAAAAAATTGTTTAAATTCAGGAAATAATTGTGGGGCAAATAGTTTGTTGTCATATAAAAAAATTAAATTTTTTTTAACAGAATGTGAAGAGTATTTTCATCAATTATATTTTCAGAAATTGTTGCTGGAAAATGACAAAATCTGGCATATTTTTAACCAATTTTTTTACTCCAAATTTCAAAAACTTTGCTCTCCAAAGTATTTATTCTGAATCCACAAAATATATTCATGACAAATATAGCACCTATAGGTTACACAGTCTAGAATTCCGAGAGCTAGACACATAGTCATACATTCAAATGGGAGTGCGTGCAGACTCATCTTTTTCTTTATTGTCAATAGAGATTAACATGAATGCTATTAAACGTCGTTGAAACCTTGATATTTTTTGTTTCGAAAGCTCTTGATAAATCGAAAATTTATTAATAAAAAAATAAAGCTTTTAAAAAAGTCTATTCTTTTTGTATGAAAATTCTTCATTTAATAAGGTTAAATTAAGCTTTGAATAATTTCTTAAGTCCAGATTCTTAAAAAATTCATCTGCGTTGTTGAGCTGTTATATTCTCTAAAACAGGATTGTCAGGAAAACAGGAAACTATTGTCTCCTTAAGTTTGATTTATGACTCAAATCTCTTTTTATCTATTCAAATCAATGCATATATTTAATAAATGAAGATAAAAAGAAAATTATGTGTGTTTTTAATTATCGCATTGCGAAAGTAAAATAGCATTAGGTATTTTAAAAAATAAAAAGGTTAACGAAATGAAGCATAAAGAGCTTAAAATGTTACTTTTACAAGCAGCAATGCTATATAATTTAGTGATGTAATATATATTCCTTCTTACGTTCCATCATATTTGAACTTCAAAATTATTATCTTTTATCTTCTTCATTGTTATTTTTCCCTATCCATCTCTTAGGGGTACAATAAGAATTTTAAAGTTTAATCAAGTACAAGTGAACTCCATGCAAAAAATCAATCAATTTTGTGTTTTAGAAAAAAAAAACAATAGAGTTTGTTGGATCAAATGTTTAGTGACAACTTGTACTCTCCGAAATTATAAGATGTTACTGAAAATTGGAAAAATTAGTTCAAAATTACATTATCATTCAATCGATAGTTGCAATAAAGTTATGAAAGCCAAATCAGAACAAAATTTCATCGAATCATCTTTGAAATTTCAGAAACTCTTTCTGCTTAATCTTCCGTTAAAGGAATCAGTTAAATAAAACATCGTCGATGGTACCACTTCCTGTTTACTTAAATCATTCATTGCATGATGAAAAATACTCTTTGAAACTTAAAGTTCGAATATCGATTTCATATTTCTTTTAGGATTAATCACTATTAGTTTGTCCTTCTTGGAAATTTTGTTAAAAGACATATAATTTCATATGGTTCCATTGTTATTTGAGAAAGTTTCAAAATTGCAAGATTCTTTACACAATTGCCCTTTCATAGCTCTAAAATTAACTCATTGTATTAGGTTGGTGCGTATGAAATGTTGGATTCTCTTTACATGCGGACGTTTGTCTCCCTGTTTTCGTTATACTTTTGTCTTTGGCATAACCTCATTCATAGTCGTATTGTCCATTGCCAGAGACTCATTTCAGCAAAATAGGTTTTCTCGAAGGTCTTCCCTTTTGTTATTTCTTTTGAGTTTATTGCCGATATGAATTCTGCCGACATTCGCGTCATTTTCTTATATGAGTACAAACTTGGTAATAGTGCTGCAAAAGCTGCACGCAACATAAACCAAGCGTTTGGGGAGAATACGGTTAACGATCGGAAAGTGCAGCGTTGGTTCGAAAAATTTCGGACTGGCGATTTTTCACTGCAAAATGAGCCGCGCGGAAGACCCAAAACGTCTGTGAAGAATGATGACCTGAAGGCTCTAGTGGAAGCGGATCCAGCCGTATCCACGAGGGAACTTGCTATCAGGATGAAAGTTGACCATACAACGATATTGAGACACCTTTCTGAGATTGGCAAGGTTAAGAAGATGGACAAGTGGGTACCGCACGCACTGACAGAGCGAAATAAGCTGGAACGAACTGGAATATGAAGTTTTGCAGCATCCACCATATTCACCGGATCTCTCGCCGACCGATTTTCATTTTTTCAAGCATTTAGAGCTGTTTTTAAGGGGCAAACACTATGAAAATGAAGACAGTCTAAAAAACTCGATATCAGAGTTTATTAATTCTAAAGACCAAAATTTTTTTAAGACAGGCATCTACGCTTTAAAATCTCGTTGGGAGAAGTGTATTGAAGCGAATGGAGCATACTTTGATTGAATAAGCAGCTTTTGAAGAAAGATGTGCAGTTTTATACAATCACTTAAGAATCCGACATTTCATACGCACCAACCTAATAAATAAATTAAATATGCCTTCTCTAAATCTTAGGAAATGTTGAGTTAATACGCTTATTTTCACTTGCATGGCTACATGAATGCAAACGAAAATTTTATTGAACTTTCTGAAAAAAACAAGTTTTCCCAAATAGTCATGTAAAAGTTGTCTTGCGCTTTTTTTCATTTCAGAGAATCATAAAGTGCAGCATAAAATAAATTTCTCCTGTCAGTGACCTTATTATGTTTCATTTTATGATGCTGTATTATCACATGCAAATATTCCACCATCTGCGATCTTCGCAACAAGTTCCTCGTCTTCTTTGTTTTTGCCTGCCATTCTCACACCAAAGAGCACTGCCAGTATAAAAAAAAATAAATTAAATGTGATCTAATGTAGCAAATTAATGAGCCTTATTCGTCATATAAAAAAAGACTAATGAGTTTTGTCTGCTTTTTTGCAAATGAGTATGAAGGACTCCTTCTAAAGACACATTATAGCTGCAGGGACTCACCGAGGGGAGAGTCATCTGGTAATTACACACCGCCGATATGTAATCGATAATTGAAACCAAATATCGGTCACTATGCTCTGGTTTAATATACCCTCGACAAATCGATGTCATTAGAGTGATTTATTAGCAATTACAACTTTTTGCTGTAACTTCGCACATAGGCGAATACGTGCCTGGATTATATGTCTATGGATATTATTTTCGGGTGAGATGCTGGATTGATTGAAAAATGGATTCCGTATACGGGAGAGTCGCGTGGTATTAAATTATGAAGGATTGTATTATGCATTCGCGTGTTATGAATCTTTTAGTTTCTTATGTAGCATTCAAATCAAGCTCTGTTACACTTTATAGTTACGTCCACAAAATGAACATGGCCACGGTTATTATTATTTTTTAAATAATATTTTATTCACTTGATACTGAATATCTATGTAACAAATTATCTTAAAACTAAGCAAAAAAATAGCATTTCATTTCTAACCTATTTGTAATCGATGATTGTAATAAAAGTAGACGGGAATTATAAGTTATTGAAGTTCTCTTCTTATTTATAAATTTGGGTTACGCCCTCTGATCTCTCCGATCACCAACCCGAAAGAATCTTGTAATTTTTTGGTGGTTGGGTGGGGTGAAGGGATCAAATAGTTATACATTTCTGTTCGTAATAAAAAGAATTATATATCCTTTTATTACTAAAATTAAAATTACATTTTTCAAATTCCATTAAACGTTAATCCAAATTTTTTATCAATTAATTAAAGCTAAATCATCAGTCTCGAAAATTAATTTTTTAAAATAACAGAAAAATATATAGGCAAATGATAGGAAGTAAAAATATATCATTCTTAAATGTTTAAAAAATCATAGTTGAGCTTACTTCCGTTTTTGAGTTTTGATAAGATGTATTGCATCAAAATTAATCAATAATTATTAACATGGAAATAATCATTTGCACGGCGAGTATTAATACGATTAATTTAATTATGCCAATTAACATTTTCTTTTAATTTATATTCAATGAAAATACTTTCTGCATATTTCGCCTCATTTATTTTCTCTTGTAAATTAATTATTGATATAAAGATAATCATTGCTCAAAAAATGAAGTGAAATTATTTTAGAATATGTTGTAAGAAAAACTTATCTCTGATTGCAAAGGAATGAAGTAGATCAAACATATATTAAATTCAGTTGAAAAGGTACTTTGAAACAAATAAATTTGTTAACTTAATGCAAAATTTTGGAATTAATAAAAAATAGGACACACTTTTTTGTTTAATCTATCTGCTGTACTTTTTAAATTTTGCCCCAATTTGCTCGTAAAAGTTCAGGTTAATGCTTATGTATTAGCATAACTGCAATTATGTTGGAGTCTTTGTAGAATGTGTTGAAAGCAGAAAAAATATTGTCGAATGAATACAGCAATGGATATAATAGTAAATATCAAATGAATGACTATCGAATATCGACGATGAATATAGAAAACTCTTTATTATTCTCTAAAAACAGCAGAAACGTTTCAGCAAATATTTCATAAAAGTTAGAATATGATATAAATTTAAATTTAAGTAAATACAAATATTCTTATCATTGATATTATAATGAAATCAAAGTATTACTTTTAACTATATTCAAAAAAAACTGTTAATTGCCTTTTAATTTATTAAAATTTTAAATAATTTAAATTAACATAAAAATAATAATAAATTCTCGAAAACAAACAATACCATGACAGTTATAATGTCAATTTTTTATGTTTTATACCAAAGTTCTTATTGTAATATTTTTTGATGATCCTTTATATGAAATTTTTATTATATTCTCATAATTTCTACAAATCAAACTTTAAATTAGTCGTCTTAATTGTATATAATTTATCACATCCATAGTTACAATAACACGAAATTAATGTTTTTAAAAATAAGTCGCTTTCAAGTGTGGGAAGTGGAACATTTGACTAATATACCTATTTATTTCTAGCTCTATTTACAGTTTTGGCATAAGTAGTTAAGAAAATATACGTGTTTGACAAGCCATAAGAATAAGTATGAATTAGCTTTCGTAAATTTATGCATCATTCTTAAACTTTAGACCTAGATGCTAGTTTGTTCCTTGCACACTTCCGAATGATTTACAAATAAGGCTCTAGCATCTCATCGGTATTCAGTGTAGGTCACACAAATGATTTTTTAAACTATCCTTTTTGCTTAGTTTAAAATCTTTCTGTCTGTTTAAATTCTATGTTACTTATCAAAGAATGTACCTATGATATAAATGTCTTTTGGCGTATCCATTCGTTAAATATCCTATGTTGTACCAAGTTCTTTTTTAATTGTTTAATGCAACTTTAAGCAAGTGACCATACGTCCGAGAACAGCAGATTAATTCCGATTTTTTCGGATTAAAATTAAATGTCCAGGACTTTCCCTTTTTTATTTAGAAATATTATATTAAAATATATGAAATATTAATTAAATTTATATTTAAAAATGTCTTCTTTTAAAACTTCTTCCGCAATTTTAACAAATGATTTGGCAGAAGAAGTTAAATTCTTTTTTTTAAATTAAATTTATTGCCATCTCGATTTTTTGATCTGATGATCCTAGTTTGAAATCGGGGACTGTCGCTTATATAGACCTTTCACCTGAAATTCACCTTCTAAGATCAAAGCGACATCGTATATTTCAGAGCTGGTGCGGAGCAAGAAACCAGGTAACTGGCACAAGTGTTGCCCCCAACATCTGTTCATGTTTTTGAATAGTGTCGATCTCAAAAGAATCCTTTTATTATGTTTTATAAAGGACATTAATATAACTATATTAAATTACTAATTTATAATTACTAAACTAATTACTAATTTGTTCATTATTGCATGTTTTGATTAAAATACATTTCAATATGCACTTCCAGTGATTAAAAATGGATGAAAATAAAAATAAAATTTGTCAATCTCTGATCTTTTTAATATAATATGCATTTTAAAGTGTTTATTTGCTGAGTACAAATAAATCGTGTGTAAAAATGACAATATTTTTATTTTTTCTGGAAATTTTTATTATTCATCCAAAATTTTAATTGAGCATTTTTGTTATGTAATCATTTTTTGTTTGTAATAGTTAAATTAAAATGTTAATTAAATTAATGTTTTTGTTTTATATTCCTTCTTAATTTTTACCATGCATAGAATATGGCGAAGCCTTTTTATCGTGTCCACATTTCTTTTGAATTGTAGAAGTAAATTCTGTTTTATGATTTCTATTATATAAAATCTCTTACTGTACATGCACTGTAACATCTAGTCACATGTTACCCTTAGTTAAATAATGTATCATTCTCTCTAGCGTAGTAGCCATATGCCATCAATGTCATTCTAATTTTATTTCACTTCTGTAGTTATTAGCTGCAGAGTTCAATTTCTAACTGCTTTGTCACAGTAATCAGGCATCTAAGATTTCAAAATTCTAAAATTTTGAGGTTGCAAAACCCGAATGTGAATGTTATCCTAATTAATTGTCTAATTAGCACTCGTCAGTCCAGACATGATTCTTATGGATGAACTCATTCGGAAAAATGTGATGAAACAGTTCACAGAAGTGAAACAAAGTTGATTTCACTTCCGACATGAAATTGGATTGAAATATGACTATAGATATTTGGTACTTTCACAATATCTGCCTTTTGAGACCCATGTTATGCAAATAATTTAAAAGAAAATCAAATTCGTTTATAAATAAAATGTTTCATGGAAAAAAGTGTAGTTTTCAGATCTCCTTTTACTTGCTACATTGTTGTGAACTGAAGTTTCTTGAGCAATTTTTTCACTCGTGCATATCAAAGCCATGATTTTTCCGGTAGTTTTCATACTTTAATTTGATTGCAGTGATGTCCATTAATTATTTTAATCATAATTAATATCCTTCATAATTTTCTAGTTTTAATTGAATCGGTCATGAAGAAAAAAAATCTTTCATTTATTTCCAAGAAACGTTATTTGATACTTTCAGCAATAAAAATTTAATTGATAAAGATTGCGCATGGTGTAGAAATTTCTTACATGATTTTTTATGGTTTTATAAGATGATCAGGGAAGCATGGTCTTTTTTCGTTTTCTAATGAAGCTAAATTTGTGAAAGAACTTTAATTTTTATATTTTTTAAAAATTCTTGGAAAATTAGCGGAAATGGTCTCTTCGAGGCTTTCTCGCGTTCTCTTCAGTAAACATCCCATATTATCATGAAATTGTGAGCCTTGGTAAAGCTGTGAATTCCTAGCACGATTTCAAAGAGTAATAGTAAGAAAGTATCGATTTATCATTTCTTTTATTGAATCCATGGTGCTAAAATGTATTTGGGACATCTTTTACCAGTCGAATCGCACTTAAACTTGGCACAAAAGTACAGTTTCAATAACAAAATAGCATTCCAAATTTCGTTGATAAAATATTGCGTTTAGGAGTTATTAATTTTACATGCATGTGCAAGTAAAAGCCAACAAATCGTCAACCGTTTGACGAATTTGTTCAACATTTGATAAGAATTTATATTTTAGATGTTAAACATGTGTACCAAATTTTATTTACCTAGGTCTTTTCTTTTTGACAGTCTGTAAATAGATTTTGAAATTTTGTAACCCCAAGAGTATTTCTGTGTCAAATTTGTCTTCAATTGGTTGAAAAAAACTCATGTAAAACATAGATCCGATTTTCGCGTACTATTAACTGCATACCATTAAACACCCGCTATAGATTCTGTAAAAATGGTAAATTCACAACAAAGGTTAATATTTCTTATTACACGCCCCTACCAAGCAAAGCGTTCTATGGGATTACATGTTAATTAGAATAAGGTACAAAGTTTTGACGAGATTACTTTCGCTGGTTAAATAAAAAAATGAATTGATATTTTAGGAATTTTAAAAATTATCAGTTATTATGTTCTTCATAGTAATCAAACAATGTTATTGTTATATGTAAATACATATTACTGTTATTAAATGAATAAATAAAAAGCTTAGAAAATAAATACGTTTTTTTTAAGTTTGATTCTTGGAATTCTAGAAAGAAATAATTAAGAGTTTATTAGAAATCATTGATAAGTTAATGGTCGAGTAACAGCGCTATGTAGTGCATATTAACATAATATGTGATTATATTCCTTAAGCTTTAAACATTTGTCCAAAGCCACGAAAAATCCATGATCTCTCAGAAAAGAATTGTTGAATTGCATAATTTTTTTAAAATATGTTTTTCGATAATTATAAGCCCGTCTCATGTAAATGATTCAAAAGTTTAAAAACATAAATAGGGATGTTTCTCCATCATGACATTATATAATACAGCATCCCTCATTTTCATGAATGTTATTCGATCCTTAATGGCCGTCTCTCCTCTGCCTCGATCTTTCCGCCGTCTTTCATTAGGGAATGTTTATTCACAGCTCGCTCATTAATAGCGGTCACTTCTTCATCAATTAAAATTCCTCATTCGGAGTCGCTTTGTCATGGAAGCGGTCTGTAATTTCGTTCCTCCGGATCACGAAGTCCCCATGCCCGCAAGGAGTAATAAGCCCGTAATGAGTTAGTTGTAAGAGTCGCTTGCTTTCTCTGTCTCTCTCTCTCTCCCTTTTTTTCTCTCTATGTCTTTTTTTATTATTATTATTTTGTTATACGTCCACTGTCCTTCGGTTTTTATTTCATTACAGCAGCTCTTGTTAGTAGCTGTCACTTGTTCCGCATGTCATCTTGCATGACACGCGACGTTTTTTTTTTTTTTTTTTTTCCTTTTCTTTTAATCTTTTATTTGAAATATTTTTTAAGAAAGTTTTTTTCCATCTTTAGATTTTTTTGCCCATTTTCTGCATTAATATATATTATTTACAAAAGATGTAGTAATTTTTAAGTTCATTTTTTTACAATAAGCAAAAAAAAAAAAAAAAGTAGCAGATTTTCCTTTATGAGATACATTGTTTCTCCATTCCTATCCAATTATTAGTTTGTGTATGAGATTTCTGACTTTAAAGTAATTGCTCTAGATAATAGCTCTAGTGTAAATATTAAGATATAGTATGATATCGTAGATGCAGAATTGACTTGCAAATATACAAAAAAAATAATAATAATAAGATTTTAAAATAAAATCTCTAAAAGAATTTTTTAAATTCATTAAGAAACTGTCATGCTCATTTCACACAAATGCGTTTGGTAATAGGGAAACTCACTTTTCGATGTTGCCACTGTCCATTGTGTTTACCGCATTTCTGTAAAAGGCTCATATCACACAGTTGGAATGGTTCAAAGCGTTCGCATGTTCCATTTCACCGCTATCACTTTAAAAGACATCCTTCAAAATGTTTCTCATAATTTTGTTGTCCTAAGAAATTTTGTGTTTTCGTATTCATTTAATTGTGTTTTAAATATTTATTTGAAGTCGCAATTTTCCTATGATTAGATTTTTTTATAGAATTTTCAAGCTGATATGCCATGAAATAAGACAAAAATTCTGAACTATTTTTTTACCAAAAAAAATTTTTTTGGACATATATTTATGGTGAAGTGTAATCTTGAATAGGTTTTACTTCAATAAACTACGATATATTAAATAAAATTTAATTCATTAAAAAATGTTGGTGTAATTTTTTCTCATTTAGTATAAAAACAGGCTTTATACTATTTCATTTTGTGAAAAATGGAATATTCGTTATCAATTGCGTGATTTTTATGTGGTATTTTTCATCTTTAATCATTTCTAAAAATTTAAATATGTAAATTTCGGCTATCTTAGTATTTATTAAAATTTAAATATTCATCAATTATATAATTTCAAGTTTATTTCGTTATTTTATTTGCTTACTTTTTGAAATAAGCCCAAAAATGCTAGGTAGAATAACTCTCACAAGATTTTAAAAATGAGAAATATGGAATATTAGCATGTAAATCAATTTTCTTAACAAATTAAACGAAGATGTTTCTCTGGCAAGAATAAGGAGCTAGACAGTAACGAACGAAATCGAGTCGCTGGCGGGAAAATATAGCCAGAATTGCTGAAAAACTTACGGAGCTGTATTCTACGCCACAGTAAAAAGTTGATGTGATTTGGTGTGTAGAGAAGAAGATATCAATCTCAGCAGAACAACAACTATCCACTAAATTAAGAGGGATTATGCAAATATGAGAAATTATTGCATATTGCAGCAAAATCATTAAAGAACCATTAGAAATATCTAAATAATTTTTGAGTATCTTTATTTTTAACGTTTTTACTTTCTTCGGATAAGCAGTATAGAAAAAGTATTGTAATCTTCATACAATTTGAACTCAAGATTTCGACGAATTTCCACTTTCTGACATCCATGAATTCAGAAAAACAAGTTTTGGCATTGTATCTGTCTCTCTGTCTGTGAACATAATTACTCAAAATACTTTAAAATAAATGGATGAAATTTAATACATGGGATTCATATCAAATTTGTAGATATCTTTCACATTTTGAAGAAACGATTTTCAAATTAATCCTTTCAGGCTTTTTTAGTGAATATAAATGAATTCGATGTCTAGAAAATGTAAGAAGATATATAAAATTTGCGGCACTGATTTACGAAGAGTTTTATCAAATTTTGAGCCAAATTTGTCAACAAATTGACTCTCGGTCAGTGTTTATATATGTATGAAAACGTAACAACTCATAAAAGTAAGGACTTAAATCCTTATGTGATCTTATGATTACAACTTTAGTCGTGTGTGAAATTTCGATTTCAACTGTTTGGGAAAAAAGTTTCCAAAATACACATTCGCTAGATAGATTCAATAAAAATGAAGTTTCAAACAAATAATCTATATTTCATAATTATCATTTGCCAATGCCATTCAAAACATTTGCGGCTTTCCTCAAGGCCTATGATTATATGCGGGATTGGGGTTGAGAGTAAAGCCATTATTAAAGAACATGCTAGAAAATTTCAGAGACATCACTCTCGCTAATTTAGGTAGATAGCTATATATTGTATGACTTCAAATATACGAGAACTGGAATTACCAAAGAAGATGACTTCTGCCTTTTATATTTTCTAAAATTTCTGACAACAAGAGCAGTTTTTAATTTGAATAATATAGCTTAAACAAAACTTAAATTCTCATTAAAGTTAATGGATTATTTTTTATCAGATCTGAAACATCTACCTCGAGTTAAAGGACTAATGAGGTGAAATTAATATCAGGACGACACGATTACATCTGCCGCTGATATCTTGTTTATATTTCCATAAATTAATTTAAAACAGAAAGATTCCAGTGTCTTCACCGGCGGATCACGTTTTCTAAACTGGAATTGTTTTCAAAAAAGTTTTGCAATCACTAATAAAAAGAAAAAACGATAAAACTAATTTTTCCAGCTTTTTTTGTTTTAGAACATTACTAAATAATCTTTAAAAATGCAATGTATTTGTTTAATGCTATGCAAATGTATAATAAACGAATCTTTTGGATCAACGAAATGTAAACTTCATTTTGGCGACTTTTTTTAACGCTTTGCCTATAACAATGTATCCAAATATTGATTCATTAAAAAGTCTTTGTCGACTGCAATCTTAGAAGGATTGGAATGAGACATAGGATTAATGTACTCTAAGTTATTCTCTAAAGATTTTCAATTGACTTTTTCTTTAAATTTTTTGTTACTTAGATAGATAAGTCTAAAGATAGTCTTCTTTTACTTTCTCATCCATCGTCTTTTAGTTTTTGTATCATAGTTGAATTGCTTGTTAAGAGTTGTCACCTTTCCAGCACGCCATCTTCCGCTACACGCGACAGTTTTTTTCCCCCTACCAACTCTTTTCAAGATTATCAATTTCAATCATTACTTCATGCTATTTTCTTCAAACTTACTTTTTCTTGAGAAGATTCCAATGACATGATTAATATCACTCTTTTTTGCACTCAAGATTAGTTATGTCAGGAAGATGTTTGATATTGATATTAATGCTTGGGAACACGAGTTAATCTTATTAAACAGACAGCACTGCATTACTTTGATTACAGCTATGTTAAATAATATTTTTAACACTTACCTTGAATAATTTTGCTTATATGTAAATGAAAACGTGCTAGCGTTGAAGTAAGATCTGAATATGAATTCCCAATGCGATCATAAAAAAAAAAAGATTCTTACATAAAATCTTACATGGCAGCATCGACAAGTATAGATGATAATGATTAGAATCTTCATTTGTAATATTTTTTAATGTCATTATGGAGAGAATATGTCATGGAATAATCTAAAAGCATCTGACTGATATAATTTCATAATTGAAGTCCATTTTATCAGAAAGCTTATATGACCCTGATGCAAAGTAAATCTTATCAAAGTTGTCTTTATATTATTGCTTGAATATTTATAAAATTTAGTAATGACTTAGAATCAAGTCACAAATTAAAAATAAAAGGGGTATTTTTTACAAAAAGAATTATGGGTAACGGTTAAAAGTTTTTATCCTAGAGAATTTACGACAAACTATGAATATACTCAAAATCGAAATACAATCCTTGACCATTTGTAATAATTTATCTTAAAAAATTCATAATTAAAAGATAATGGCATCACCTCGTATTTCATTTCATAGCTTAGATTTGAAAGAATCTAAATTTGACGAAACTCGGTCTATTAGCTAAATAATCAAACATCTGGAATTAGTTGAAATAGTTTTTTATTCTTAACTCTTTCTCCTGGATCGAAAAATCAAATCTATGGAAATTGTTTTGGAATACGCAAAAAACTCACTGTATTCAACCAATTATAAATTTGTAGTGGATTCTATTAAGCTAATAGGTTGATGTAAAATTAATTCGTCTTCAAATTGGATTTACAAACATTTGTTGTTTGGAAGATGAGACCCATTTGTACGAACTGTGGTGTAGTTATTTCTATTGTTCGTTTCTGGTCAAGTGTCCAGATTTTACTTCTGATCTTTGGACTCACTCACTCATCCATTTAAATCAATATCAGAATTTGATAAGGGAAAGACCACCTCGAAAACTTTTTGAATTTTTAAATGCCATTGAGTTTTGTTTTTCACAGAGCTAAAATTTTTTTAAAGTTTATCCTTGTCTCAAATAGTAAATTACAAAGCGTTTTTAATCTTTGATGTTTTAGAATACATTCCAGTTCCATTTGCATCTTTTTAAACCTGCATTTTTAAAAAATGCAGCAGCGTAGCTGGTTTTCAAATTTTTGTTCCAAAAAATCCTATAATACTCACTTGGGAAAATACCTTAAAAAATCACCATTGATTTTCCCCCACGTGAACATTCCGAGCTATTGCGCTTAATCTTTTCAAGTAAAAGTTAAATTCATGGAATTTTTTTCCAAAGATAATGGATAATTATATTTATTTTCAAGCAATGGTCTTCAAAAAAGTTTCATTTTTTAAAGCTAAAAATTTTGTCACACCATTTATTTTTTTAAAATTGCAGTTCTTTTCAATCCCTCAGACTTTCAGACAATTAATCAGATAAGATAATTGTCAAACAATAACAGTGCCTGATTAGTATAGGGTCATTCAAAAGGCGTTTTCTTAATAAAATCTTTCTCAGAATAATATAGGAAAATTTTACTGAAAAATACATTATATGTATTAAATGATATAGAATATGAACATAACATTCATTTACATCGCTCCTAGGTGGTTGCTTTCGATTGAAAGCTTGTTTTTCTCTCTCTGATTCGCTTAGCAGAAAAAGTCGGAATGCAATAAGGACGCAACTCTAGATTATTGGTTTACTGTACTATTGTGTTATGCAATCATCATTTCTAGATTGAATGATCAAATACTTTTAATTAGGTGTAATAATCCTAGTTTTTGGCTCTAATCCTGTCTCAACACTTTAATTCACACCCATTAGTTGCAATATTTCGGTTTAATGCTAAGAAAAACTTGCCTTATTTTTTTTTTTCATTCGAATGTATGTTGCACAATGCAAATGATTCGCCAAATTATCCTTTCTGATTTTTCACCCGGAAATGGACAACTATGTAATCATTGATTTCAAGATAAATTGATCAAATTGTCGATGTCAAATGGTATAATCCAGTTCATTATTCTTTATCCAAGCTTCAGCTTCTATTTCCCACTCATTGATTAGAATTTTTTGAGAAAAAATTAAATAAAAAAATATGTTCATCCAATTGTGTGCTACAATGCAAATGATTTTCCATTTCTCCCGTTTTTTTTTTAAATGTTGCTTATTTTAAACGTTCTTGTATCCGAATTCAGTGGCACATTGCAAAAGACTCTATAATTCTCCTTTTTATCTCAAACCTAGTGATAGATGCATATGAAATTTTGAATAATTATAACTATTCATGTTCTTACGCATAAATATTTTAAGGTTCATATTTAACAGTTCCTTATACTTTCTCTTTTGTGATATATTTGATAATAGCGCGTTCTTAAGAGACAGTACCAAATTAGATGGTGCAATTCCTGTTTTTAACTATTTAATCCAGATTGAAAGATTGCTCCAGGTTTGTACCAGTTTTGAATAAAATATTCCAGGCTGTGTGTTTTTACTTTCTTATATATGAAGTTAGTGAAAGTATATTAATCGCCAAAAAAAATTCGAACTTCAGATGTTAACAATCTCCATGTTTTAGACCTTCTTGAACTCGAAAAACAGATTTTTGAAAGAATTTCATACGTTTATAATTTTAAAACGCTTTAAGCTATAAGGATTAGATTAAATCTGCTGATTTCTATCAAATTTTGAGCAAAATTCGTTCCGTTGAAGCTTGTTTGTCGAATATAAACTAGTACGATTATTACAAAACAAAGAAAGCCAGGCAAAGAAAATTACACCGGGTAAAGACTTAAATATATCAAATTTGGTACATGATTTTGCCATTTTTACATGTAGTTTTATGTAAAATTTTTATTGTAATTGATTGTGAGGAGTGAGCCTGAAATCTAAATTCAGTTTTTAGATACTTTTGATCGCATACCTAGGATTAATCGCCAAAACTCTATCCAAGAATTACCAAATGGATTTTGTAAAAATGTTGAATTCACGCAAAAGGTTAATATTTTGAAATGTAAGCCAATACCACTCAAAACATTCACTAGGATAACACCTTTTTTTAGAGAGCATAAGAGAAAGCTTTGCGAAGATCATTCCCTCTGGTTTTACTTATAAAGAAATTAACTTGCAGTATTTTTAAAAAATAATCTAAATTTCAGATATTTTATTCCAAGAATTAATTTCTGGGACTTTTTTCTTTTTTTTAAGTAAAATATTTGATGATGACATTTTAAAAATTGATGACAATTTAATATTGTAATTCTTTTGTATTTTATTTCTTTCTTGTAAGCCTAAATTATATACTCTTTCTCGTATTTAACTTCAGACATGTCCAGGAACCAGGAGGAACCAGTTGTCCTGATTTAACCGTAATAATATAAAACATTTAATTTTTCATCTTAGTTTGATTCATTTGTTCTGCGCTATTAGTTAGAGCGTTCTGACTTGAAGTTAAGAATATAAAATTACTGTAGTGAATAATTATGTATTATTTCACATTACAATTCAGATGTTATCGCAAATTCCTCTTTCAAGGAGTAGACCTAGTGATAGACACATATGAAATTGTTATATCATTACAACTACTCACGTTCTCACCTTCACATATTTTAGAGTTCATATCTAATAGCTCCTTACACTTTCTCTTTTGTGATATATCCGCCGATAGCATGTTCTTTGTTGAGTAGCGCATCGTTTAATCTCTGAAGTTATGCGTAGGATTGATTCAAGAAGGGAAAAAAGGAAGAGATAACACCGTAGCATGAACTCTTTATCAGTTCGATTCAGGACTGAAACATGGAGATAACATAGAGGACATCGTCGCTTGAAATCGAAAGCGACTATCTGTATGTCTCAAAAAAAAAACTGATTTATAAGTAAATAAGTACTTTTTACAAAGGGATGATGCATGAAGGATTGGGTCACATAGTAAAGATTTAAAAGTGGGGTAATTCTTAAATATTTTTGGTTTTAGGCATATTTAGGCTCTCAGAATACAAATATGTAGAAAGATATAATGCATTATTTTGAAATATTAAGAGTTTGATGAATATCTACATTTTAAACTTATTTCAATCCGACAAAACAAATTTGTGATTATATTTATCTATATGAATACGATAATAAAAAAAATAATATGAACTGCAAAGATATAATGATTACATAACAGCATTTTCTTTGTTTGAATATGGATTTTTTTTAATATTAAATGTTACTGAAAATAATAAAGAAAAATCTGATCACATTATTTAATCTAATGACATGCATTATTTCAAACTAAACTCTGTAATGGTTTATAATGCTATAATGGGGGAATATACTAACATATGTGCATAATACAAGAACCTTTGTTTTTTCTTTTTCCAAATTTCTAATAGGCCATAAAAAATCAAGAGTCGATAGTTAAATTAATTTTTTTACCAAGAATTACGTGCAAACAAATTTTTCGATATATTCGCATAGGATTTTGACAATTGTCATAACAGCGAACTATGCTAGGTCTTTCAAAGAACATTGCCGCCAATGATGGTAAATGAACTTGAACATTCCATCGATTCTTCTCAACAGTTTGGAATTTTTAAAATTTTATTTTAAAGAAAGGATATGTAGTAGAAATTTTTAAACTTTAGTTTTCAAAATCGTTTTTTTCTTAAGCTGATCAGTCAGTTCGTTACCTACGATTGAAGTATCCTCCGATTTCTTCAAACAACTTGGTAAATTCATTGAACATCTTCTGTTGCTACAGTTTTAAGCTCTCGTTTAATCTTTATGGAGAACGTGGCTTAGAGACGAGTGATTTTCCTCTCTTCACTGACTTGAAAAACAGAACTGACTTTGGTTAAAATGCCAAAAAAAAAAAATCAAACTAATGAAGGATTTCAAAGGAATGTTAAGACCTAACTTACATCAAAGTAACTTACATCCTTACTGACAAAGTTTTTCGAAAAGAAGATAAGAAAATTTATCTACCATTATGACAAATATATGAATCTTCATGGCTTATCGTGCCGAAAAGCAAACATGACTGTTCATTATTATTTTCAGTAATATTATCGTTTTGTTCCCTACTTTTGTTTTTACTTAAAAAAATCTTTATGGAAAATAAAAACTTGGTATTTGGATTAAGAAAATTGTCAAAATGTTGATATTGTAAAAGGTTTAAAATTATTCTTCTGTCTCCAATGAAATTATATTTAAGCAAAAGTATGACATTGAGTTATCAAATTTTCTATGAAATGAAATATTTAACAGAAATTACTCCATTATTATAATTTTACAATCGATTTTTTTCAGTACAGTGTATTTGATATCCTTCTCTAGATTAACACTTTGAAAGAACACATTCATAGCCAGATTATGAAATGTATAAAGGACACAATTATACAGTAGCCTCGCAACTTCTTAGGGCCCATGTGACTCGAGATTATCTTGCGAAATTTTCAAGATAATTTAATTCTGTGCATTCATTTCATTAACAAAAGCAATGTGTTCGAATACATTCAAATAAGAGGAATGCATTCTGAAATTTCAGAACATTATTCTGAGGAATTTTGTTGTATTTTTATATTCACTTTCAGATTTGTTTCTTTTTTTTCTCTGTTTTTTACTACCTCACTTAGGTCAGCAGTTCAGGCATATCTTATGTAGTCCAGATTCAGGAATCTCTAATTGCTTTTTCAATTATTTATTCTTAAAAGTTACTTGACATTATATACACTATGTGCAGTTTTACTCCCAAATTTCGCCTTCCATCCGTATGTTTCCTTGCTTACCACACACAAATGGTAAGACTTTCATTAGTTAGAAGACGATGCTCTGGGGGAACAGAAATCAGTAACATCTTGTATTAGAATATTTAAATTATGCCAAAGTATTTCGGAATTTCTTTTTACTGATGTGTTTAAAATTTAAGTTTAAATTTCCCATATCCTTTCCTTTATCCTCTTTTGATGGTGTTTAAAAATGTTCTGTTTCTAAATTTCAGATTCATATAGTATTTAAAAATTACTTATTTAAAAATGTATCTAATAATGAATTTTTAAAAATATCTGGCATTTTAGGAGTGAAATTTGTATTGCCTAATCACTAATTTGCATTGGCTATATGGAATGTATAGCACTTGATTCAGCTCTAATCCCAGTTATTCAGAAGAAAACAGAATGAGCCTTGATGAACTTCATCTTCCTTCTCAGTCTCACCCAACAATTGAACTCTGTTTTCAATTGTCTTCGATCTGATTTCTCGAACAAAGACCTGTTGATTGAAACGATCAACTTTAGAGGGCGTGGGCTGCTGTTAAAATTCAATTTAATGTACGCCTCCTAAAATCCGAGATCTCTTTGGCATGCCGCAATATTATATTATCGGAAAATTGTTATATGACACCATCTTCGACGCCTCCTATCAACACACCTCGAGTACCTGTCAATCCATACGTCGCCAACCCCCTAATCTCGTAGCATTCAACCAAATCGTTAGGTGCAGATTAAAATTACTCTATAGAATAACAAAACAATATAATCATAGATAATTCATTCCACAGCTATCGGGTAAGAGTTAGACTTAAAATGCCATAGAATAGAGTCCTGATTTATTTCAAGAGGAGAAACACAATTAGTTGTTTATTCCTGGTTCCCTTTATTTTGACATGCAACGGATATTGGTTTTTTGTTTCAAAGAAAAGAAATAGTAATTATTATTTGGTATGTTGAATAAAATCCGCTTTCATGCAATAGGGTTTTGGTAAATTTATGTGAATGGATATTTATCATGTTTTTCATTGTGTTAAGAGATTGATTTCTTAATTAAATGGAGTGATGTTATTATAAACTAAATTTTTATAAAACCCTGATTGTGCTATTATTCTACAATTTTTTATAACAGAACTGTGTGACACTGTAATAGGATAAGTTATTTGAGTTTTTCTCCTTTTAGTAATATCAAATTTTGTTTTTAAATGTATACTATCCTTGAGATATTACACAGATTGCCAATTATATTAATTCAATTTTCTCTACTTCCCAAAAAATATTGCATTATTTCATCTTATGACACTAAAAATGCCAAAAGTGAAGGAATTTTGATTTGCTTTGGCGTTGAAGTAACTTTGGAATTAGCTGAAATTGCTTAAGCTTAGTCTCTAACGTTAACAAGCAAGACCTCATTTATTTTCCGAGATAATTTCTTTGATAGATATACCAAAATATTTGTATGAAACAGAATACTCATTGCAAGAAAGAATAGAAGCTAAATTCGATTGCTCCTCTATGCAATGCATATCGTATTGCAGACATCGAACTTTGTACCATGCCAAATTCTTCTATACGAAAACTGTAGTTGTCTTCTTTACGAAGGTTCTATTATGCTTTTTCAATAACTGTATTTCTATCAATAACAGACAAACCATCTATCAGCTTCTGTTGCCCTGGTAACTGGTTCCGTTCATTGGGAGTTTATTTATTTTGATTAAGGAATGAATCGCTGAATAATTTTTTTACATTTTTCTTCTCAATGAGATATCAAGTGAATCTATTTTTTGTATCAAATTGTTTCTTTAACAAAAATCAGTGTGCGTTGTCTGCAATAAAATAACTAAATAGATGTGAAAAAAATACTCTTAAGGAGATATACAATAATTAAACTGAGTCATGCATTCTGCATTATTAAAAATTGTCCAACTGCTCTATGAAGCAGTAGTTTCATCCAGAGATACCAGTATTTTTCAGGTAATAATTTTTTGTGTAGTAAATATTGTGTAATAGTAAAAAAGTAACAAAATATGGATTAGTCTGATTAATAAAGGTGTTATTTATTTTTAAAGTCTGATTGAAAATTAATTTTTTTTAAGATTTTCCTTCTATTTTTATAGCACATTACAACTGTAACAATTAGCTCTTTAATCATATAAATCATTTTCTCTTATTTTAAAGTTTTTGCTAAATATTTTGTTTGTTTTTAAAACGACACTTCTCAATGTTTTATTTATTGCTTTTATACGTATAACTTTGCAATGATATTAGATATATTTTTATGTGCAAGCTATTATTGCTTTAATTAATTGTAATTTTTTAAAAATATTATTAATATTACGATGATTTGGATAGAGATTTGTACATTCTTTAATTTTTTCTGTCTATTAGCACGCATAATAAACAAATTAGTGTAATGATTTAAAAAAAAATTAGACTCGATGGGGATAGAACCTGTTGGGGAAAAACATTTTAATGCACGAAAGAGATCGAAATAAGCAGCTTCTAAATAGTCGTTATGTCAAAAAAATATCACTGGTTACAAAAATTCTGGATTAGACTGAATTCCAGATACTATTATAACACGACTACAACGCTGAGTGATATTATAATGTGTGAATTAGTATTATTTTGCTTAATCTAAAAGGATTTTTTTCATTGATTATAAACTTAGATTCGAGAATTAATGTAAATATTGGATATAGATGCTTCTGTCAGTTAAAGGCTTGACAATTTGATTCAAAGTAACAGCTGACGTAACCTGTTGTATTCTATGATAATACTATGACTCATTTTATTTATTTAAGATTTAAGCATTTTAACTTGACGGAATTTAAAAATAAGTATGAAGCAATTATTCGTTCACAGATCTGAGAACTGCTAGATCAAGAAGTATCTATTTTTAAACAAAGTCGAATATCTGTTTATCTTTTTTACATCTCTAATTTATCTTTTGATGAAATTTCATTACTCGTCCTTCAAAATAAAAATAAGTAATTATCGAATTTTCAAAAAAAATTACTTTAAATATAAATTAAGAGTAAAAAAACTTTTTAAAAATATTAGTTCTTTAGTAAATATTATCTCACAAAAACAGTTTTTTCTGTGCACTGAGATAAATCTCAAAAGAATATCTTTTAATAATACAAATTTTATTTCCACAGAACTTGTTTTTCTCTGAAGTTTTTTACCATTTAATTTGATGTGCAGTCTTTAAGAAAGTTTCTACTGTCATGGTGAAATTCAGATTTCATCGTTTATCACCAAATCGTCCTTATATTCGTCCAAATTATCCCTAAATGTATTCTTTGCAATATCATTATCAACATTTAGAATATTTGCTTTTTGGGAGGTATTAACATCGAAGTATGATTTTCATATCTGTTTTCGTTATGTAGTAACCTACAACCGGCTACTCCGACCCGCCCGAAGATACTCGGAAAAATCTAAATGACCGGACAGCCGCAACAGCAACACAGCGAGAATTGGGGTTGAGTCAATGGCCATCACCGCCTACGGTACAACAATTCTTTCCCTTGGGAAATACGTCCTGCCATCGATGGGAGGCAGGCGAACTCCATTTTTTTTCCTTTTCAAGATGGCGAGAACCAACTACCATACCGGAAATTTCTCATTCACATTTATGAAGTGCCCCCCAGAGGGATTTTCGTTATGTCATATTCCACATGCGTAACCGTAAACAAAACTAGTTATCGTTGCGCGCCAAAAGTATTCCTGCTAGGGAAAAAGAAAACTCTTAAGGAAAGAAGCTTAAATGATTTAAATATTTTGAATGAAACATTAAAGGATATAACACAATAAAAACAATTATAGGACAAACAAGTAATACAAGCATTTGAGGAAAAGTACACCTCGGGAGTAAAAATCATGGCATAGACTGAAGTTTTATCGAGCGGCCGCTGGAAAAGTTGGCCGGTTACACTTGTGGATTTATAGAGACTGATTCCATTCAATTCATGCTTCCCATTCTAAACAAAATAAGTCAAATTTTAAATAATTCTAACCCATGTGGAAAATTTAACAAATTGTATTCCGGGCAAACAAACTTGTAACCGAAGTTTGCGAGCATTAAATTTAATCTTTAAGATACTGCATTTTTTTTATTGCTTAACTTTATTTAAAAACAGAGAAACAGCTTGTTACGAAAACCGGCTAAATAATATTTTCTAAAAATAAGTATTACATTTATTTATTTGTAAGATCATATCTAAATCATCAATGCGTAGCGATAGTGAAAGACTGCGGAAGCAACGCATCATATGAATTGTAATGTATCGCTCTTTCATCTAATAAATGATGATGTCTGCAGAAAAAAGTCTGAAATTATGATTGGTGGCGAGAAAAAGAACGAAGACACTTCGTTTCTCTTAAATGATTGATTAACAAGAACAGAACTTGTGAAAACAGTCACCTGTAATAGAATACCCATGATCAGAAAATACAACTTCTGAAAAGCAGATTAAATTACGCCTATTCTCAAGTTCAATCTACTTTGGTTTGTTATTATATACTGCTACTTAGATCTTTTTTTTTTTTTGTAAGAGGGTATTTAGTTAGTGAATTTTTTTTTCTGGTGCTGGAATAAAAAAGATTGTTAGCTACTACGACATTTCATTTGCGATATCTGCTACCACTTGTGACATTTTGAAACATAGGACAAATTAGTTTTGAACACACAGTCTTTAGTGAATAGTTGAGTTTCATTTAAAAAGCATTGCATAATCAACATACCAGCCTCGCTGATAATTACAAACACAAAAAAAGTGGATATTATTATTATCAGACTAGTACTTTTTCCAGATTATCATTGCCAGATGCGTATTTTTTATATGGAATAATATAGATATGGTTTCTTTCTTTAAACTTCTTGATGTTTAACTGCTATAAACAGCTGCTTGTATATACTTTTTTAGATATAAAATGGCGATTAAAATCTACTTTTCTTGCATTTTCTGATGGATTAAAGTTTCAAAATGTTGTACATTTAAGTATTCTTAATGGCAATATGCTATTTTAATATCATAGATAAATTCTCAGTTAAATGATTTATTCAATGAAATTTTGTTTCCATAGGAGTAGCATCACCTGGTTGGAAGTTGGAGAAAAATGTTTTCCCTATTCTCTTATATTTATGACAATGCATAATGAGTTAATGATTAAAAACAAAAGAAACTATATTTAATACATTGATAAAAGTGTTTTAAAAATTCTTTATATTAAATTTTCTCGAATAAGACATTTTTTTTTTTGCTTTATTCAGTGAATTTCTTACAGTAAGGTTTATAATTATCTAATCATAATACCCAAAATATATTAAACTAGCTATTACCCTCGATTCTGTTCGCGTGGAAATTTTGATGTCTATGTGCGAAAAACTATCAAATAATGACAAATCATAAATAAATAAATAAACCTAACCTAAAAACGATACGTTTAAAAGTATAAGCATATACGAAAATATATAGCATAAATACAATTTAATAACAAAAACACACAACTAACATAAAAACACTTTATTTACATTGTATACTCGAAATGTACACAATAGCAAATCATGACCAGTCAAATCCATTTTATTTATTGATCGAGATTGAGATATGCACAGCAGTATTATACACATCATTTTTAAACTTTTAATTTAAATGAAAACACAGTTGTCAACAATCACATGCGTACTTTTCAAGCCAGTTGGCATAACGCAATGCAGATTAGAAATTTTTTATTTCCTATAATCTGTTCTCTTTTAATTTAAAAGTACTTAAGAATGAATCCGAAAGATTGATTAATTAACAACGTTTGATTCTAAATACATCAAACACAAAGAAAATAAATAGAATCATTTGAAATTATCGGCCGAAATTCTCCTAAACTTAACCTCAACTCTGTTGGGAAAAAAAAAGAGCTTTACTCACATTAGGCGGATTTTGACCTCAGCTTTTTGGCGGGAAAATTAGTTTTCAATGAATAAAAAATTAACCACTGAATTAACCGGAATAAAAATTAGCCTATTTTCTATTGCTGTCTATAATCTATCTTTATGCCAAATTTCATCCAATTCCGTTTAGCCGTATTGGTGTGATTAAGTAACAAACATCCATCCATCCATTCAGACATTCACATTTATATATTAGTATAGATATAGATATAGATAAGATACAAAAAATATATAAGCAAGCTTAGAAAAAAATTATAATTACATGTTTAATGGAATAATTAAAATTTAAAATTTTAACATTGCATAGTTTTTTAAATATATGTTCAGATTATGCAATCAATTTTAAAAATTATTCATATCACTTGGAATTTAATAATAAATACTTTTTAATTTTGTTTCTGGGGACATTATTTTGCCAAGATTGTGATTAGAATAGGATTACATAATATAACAGTATTTAAGATTGAATAAAAATATTAATGAATGATTTTGCATCATATAATAAAACTAGGTGTAAATAGAATGCATCATTTAATAGATCAACTGAATCGTAAGTAGAAAATTAATGCTTTTGTGAAATACAATTTTTCTTGTGGGAATATCAGTATTATCTTTAGGTCTTTCTATAAATATTTATAAAGGCCATTTCTGATAATAATCACTTTTATATTGATAATTAATTTCTCCAACTATTAAAATTGCTATCATATAATCAAAATTTAGATGACAAAATCCATTTTAAAGCTTGGAAGTTTTACATTTTTTATTTAATCTTCGTATTTTTTTTAATACATCATTTAAATTCAAGGCAGCTTCTCCCAACAGGTAAGTATTTTGCACGTCTCAAAAACTAAATAATGCGTCTGCAACTTCCGATCGTTTTAATAAAGCAAAGCTATCTGACGCTTGACGTGAGAAACACCCATTGGACGGATGTTGTATCAAGTTCCGATTGGTGTTAAAGATAAGGTTCTGGCTAGATGAAGGCATAAAAAGAAGTTGCCACTAATGGCTCTATAATTTCTTAGAATAATGCGGTGCCTCTAAGCTGTGCAAATAACATGATCTTCCTCTTCAATTTACTGACGATATTTTTTCCTCATCTGCCAAATTTTTTGCAATTGATTACAGCTTGCTGGGTTTAACGATTTAATAAAAACTGGGCATCGAAAACTTTGTCTCGTTAATGCGAAGGAAATATAGTATAATTATTTTAGTACTGATATTATATGTGCATAATAACCGCAAAATACATGTACCATGGCGCAGAAAGATATGTGTCTAACACTTACTGTCCTACCATCATGGGAACTGAGAAATATATATATGAAGCGTAATTATTTTCTGCTGTGTGGCATCAAAATATTTTATTCTGCTACATACTTGATGAAACGACTGCATGTTTAGTTCCATCTTTATTGAATTTATTGCCTGGTAAAGTGATAATTTATAACTCTTGTTTCACAAATGCTCAATTTTTAAAAAAATATAGGATTCATTTTATTTGCTAATGTGAAATATACCTTTATTTTTAGGATTAAATAATTTTTTTCCTGCTCTTAAATTCTATAATTTGATAGATTTTGCTAAATCCTGCTGTAAAAATTATTCCTTGGTTGAATTACTTTGCTCCAGATTTGGGAGAAGACAAAATATTTCTTCATTCCTTTTTTGTTTTCTTGTATATGAAGTATTAAAAGAGGAAGTATTGTAATCGTAAATAACTTGGAGCATTAAATTCTTCGTTCCTTGCAAATCTCACTGAATCGTAAAAAGTACATTTTTAGAATTATATCTATCTATGAACACAATAACACAAACAAAAAGTTTTAAACAAAAACGATTAAATTTGCTATGCTATTATTGCATCAAATTAGTAGATTTCAATCAAATATTGAACGAAATCCAAAAGAAATTTGCCAATCTGACTGATCGAATGAAAATGAATACCATAACTGCAAAATGTGATAAGTTAGATAGCTAAAGTTTAATATGCACATTAAGCATTTAAAAATTAGAGCTGTACCAAAATTTGAACCAAATTCTTCAGAGATGACTAAATGTAAAGGTAAATCTGTAATTTCACATATTTTTAAAGGTGATAATTCATAAGAAAATTTCGTACTCTTTTTTAATGTTACTAAAAGTATGGTTATGTATCAAAGTTTGATTCATTGTTGGATTCAAAGCATATTGGATTTCTTTACCATACAATGAAACAATAAAAAAAATAATGTGTGGGGTTCTGAAATTTAACCGAATTCTCATATTGTTCTCGGCCTTTCCCCATAACCGTAATTTCATGTGGAAAAGGGAAATAACACCTTTATTAGAAAATAGGCAAGAGAGTTTGAAGGAAACCATTCTCGTTTTTTTTATAAAGAATACGCGTAATTATTTTAAAGTGACACGATGACATTTCAATGTGACGTAGTGTATGAATGTCAATAATATGCTCAGTTAAATGTGTACGGGGAAAGGAATATCACCTTTATTACAAAGTAGTCGATTAGAAAGACTGATTCAAAGACTCAAAATTCCATATTTTGTTTTTGTTGCATACTGTTTTCCAAAAGTAGTGGAAATGATCAAACTACATGATTTATAGGTGACTATAATAACTGCAGAAAGCTGATATGTTAATTCGTTTATTGCTTGGAAAGAATTATTAAAACGACTCAATTATGTTCGACTATTGATAAAACAAATCAAAATAATAATTTAGGTAAGAAAACTGTACGACTCAAATTACTATTTCAAAGAATTGTAGATGTGATTATATTTTAATCGTGTAATAATCTTGCACTTCGAGGAAAACTCGAAATAATAGGTAAGCCTAATAATGGAATTTTTTTTATCGAATTATTAAGTAGATACGATCTTGTGCTCATGGATCATAGAAACCAAATAATAAATTCTAAAAATACAAGTGTACATTATTTAGCACATAGATTATAAGAACAAATTATTTCTGCATTATGAAAGGAAATCTAAAATAAAATTAAATACGGTATAAAAGCAGTCATGTATAAAAGCAGCTATAGTATCCAAATGGATTGCACTCCTGATATTTCCTATTAGGAAAAAACTTCAATCTTTATTAGATATGTAAATTTTGAAGGGAAAAGGTTAACTGTAAATGAGTCATTTATAGGATTTATTGGAGATATTGAACAGGTGAAGGACTAGCAAAAACTCAGTTGGGAAGATTAAGCGCACTTAATATAGATATTTTGAATTGTAGAGGGCAAGCATGCGACAACATAGCGACATGAAAGGAAAATATAAAGGAATTTATGCAATTTATGTGCCTTTCCTGTCACACTCTTTAGTTAATTAATTTTTGATGCCACTTCCAGCAGTATGTGTTGCAAAAATAATTTTTGGATATTGCAACACTTATATTGTTTATTTTCTGCATCTACAAAAAGATGCGAAACTTTACAAAAGCATTTAAACATTACTCTTAATTCATAATGTGACGCTCATCGGGGAGCCAAAATAGATTAGGTTAAAGCTGTGTATAGACAGTTTGAGCAAACTTGTAATACTCTAAAAGAATTTATTGATTTAAGTAACTATAATACAACGGTATCTGCAGGTGGAAGTTTATTAGATGTAATACAAGAAACACCATTTATTTTATGTTTAATAGTATGGTTTTCAATAATGTGCGAAATTAACACTATCAATAAATTCTTTTAAACAGAAACAATTATTCTGGATTCAGGTTCCAATTTAATCAATAAAATTAAAACTGATATCCAAACTTTAACACGTTTTTAGACGAAGCAAAAGTGCTAGCACATAAATAGAGCATTTCAGAACATTTTCCTATAAAAAGATTATATTCCGAATCAAAAGAAGACGCTAACTCGGTGAGGAATAAAAAATCCGGTAGTGGAATTTAGGTGTTATTTTTTTAACACTGTAATTGTACTGATAGAAGATAGATTTAAAAGTATACCAAATATTATTTTGATTTCAAATGAGTTACTGATATAAAATTTTTAGAAAAACGTGAATTAGAGATATGTTCCAAACATTTTGTTAAGTTTTTTAACAAAGATGTAGATGAAAACCTAATCCATGAAATTTGTTTGCTACGAGATTTGATTTCGAATGAAAGAGCTGTAAATAACCACACGACATATTGCAATACATACTAAATAACTATATTAAGTTATTTATAAACGTATTAACTGTGTTAAAATTTTTCTTTACTTTGCCAGTTACTGTAGCAAGGGCGATGTGCTCTTTCAGCAAATTAAAAATTAATAAAGATTTATTTTTGGCCAAGCATGCTTTCAGAACGCTTAAATGTGCTATATTAAGCATCTAAAAAGAAATTGCAAAAATTGTAAGTTTTCTGAATTGATTGATATATTAATAAAAACAAAATTCCGCATTGATAATATGTGTTTGTATTTTTATATATTTTTTTCACAAAAATTAGGGCCCCAAATGGTTTTTTGCACCCTGGGCCCTCCATAAAGAAGGCCGATGCTGCCTACATCATCCTGGACATGATTAATAATTGCTCCTCTTGTACAATTTCATTCTAATCTGTTCTTGTTTCTAGAAACTGAACAGTTTTTTTTTCAAACAGCGTATTGTTATTATTTTCTTGCCTTTACTTCATGTGGTTCGAAGACAAGCTGATCAGAAACTAGTCATTAAATGTTAAAATTGTTTCTGTATTTCGTTTTGGTCGTCTATTGTGTTAATGTTTTTCGGGAAAAATGCCTTTTAGTTAACATTTTGTAACTATTTTTTTTCTTCCGAAATTCCTGAAGCGTATCTCATGTATAGTCCATATATCAAATTAAGATGCAATTCGTTCTCTAGTTTGCGTTGTATGATGCTGTTCATAGGCGAGATATATTATAGATTAATCCATTTTGACTTCGTTTAATAACTTCGCTATCATCAACAAAGGTTGATAAGTGACAACCATTATTCTGATCTTGAATTTCAATTTAATCAATAAAAATCGTATTTGCCCATTTCAAAACACGCTGTACAATTATTTGGATTGGAAAAAACAATTAGACAATTTAAATTAATTATAAAGTTGTGGCATTTGCAAATAGAGTCATAAATTTTTTTTACATATTCTAATTACTAAAATGTGTTCTTAATTATCCGTCTGGTTTGTGCTTCAAGAATTGATTTAGTTTCTTAATGAAAATTATTAATTTCTTTTAAATTAAAGTGTATTACCATTGTTAATATCAAATTTATTTTACCAATAAAAATAAAGTGAAACTTCCTTGGTATACTGACTTGAAACTTTTTATGGAAGGTAATTATTCGAGGGAAAAAAAATGGCGAAAAAAGGAATTTGATAGCATGTCCCAAACTTTTTATTGATGTTCGACCTTCAAATGAATCGCCTGCTGCTCTTAGATGCTTATCGTTTGAGGATTTAAAATGGGTAAAGAAAAAACAAAGGAGTCTTTTAATTACTTGTCAGCGGCTAATTAAGACCTTATCTCGCCCATTAAAGACCAAACGATTTATTTCTGCGTATGATGGCAACGACTTATTCTCCTCACCTGTCTTCATTTTATTGTTCGAAATCTTCTAGAGCGGTTTGAAGTGTAAGCATTGAATTAATGTCCGCAGTTGCTAGTCAAAAAGAAAAATTATCGTTTGGAGACAAAAAATAATTATCGTTTGCGGAATGTACGAGAAGAATGTTGAAGATCATCTAGTCGATGAATGCGATGAAAACATATGAAAGCCGGCACCCTTGGGCCTAAAATAAAAATATTAAAAAACTGGCCTTTTGCTAATAAGGAAAGTTTGTATGTATGTATGTTCCCTGCTTGCTTTCTACTCGCAAAAAATGACTTTCTGAGCATGAATAATCTGTTTGTTAATCGGTGCTTTTAAGTGGTATTCTTTTCTAATAATGTTTACATAATTATATATTTTTTTCTTATTTTGGGAAGTAAGCCTTTTATTACGACTTGATGGTTTTATATTATTTATTTATATTATTTATATTATTTGATGGTTATTTACTTATATATAATTACCAGCACTTTTTCTTAAACCTGGCTTTCAATCCATATTTGCGGATGAAAATACCAGCTGTTTTTAACCCGATGGATTTAATTTCATTCTTATTCCTGTTCTCTTGCATTTTGACTCAATAAATTCCTTTTTTAAAAAAAAATTATTGCAAAATCAAATTTTCTACTATTTTATAATATTTTTAAAAAATATTAAATAATTTAAATAAAGAATAACGTATTTTGTAACAATTTTTGAAAAATTAAAATGTTCTATAGTTCTAATAAAAAAGATTAAATTATTAAAGAAACATTTTTTTTTAAATTAAAACTGTAATACGATTCAAAATCATTAAAATATAGGCCGATAAGTCTAATACATGGTATCCAGATTATTCCATACATTTTCATTAATTTATTTAATAGATAACAGATGATCACAAAAACTAATTACAACCTCCGTGGTTAATACCTATTCAAAGTATACCACAATCCCCACCCATTCCAGTAATAGTACCTCACCACTTGCATTCATTAAACCCTTATTTCAAATCATTCAGAGGGATGGAAATTCTGGAAGATTGGATATAAAAACTCCTACTCCACCATACCACTTTTGACCTGTTTTAACATTCACTATCGATTTTGGCATGGTGTGGTTGACTCTGAATGCTCACAAAATGTACTCAACCATTAGCAAATTTATCTCATCTGACTTTCTCTTAAAAGACTTGATTAAATTGATTCAAAAGGAATTGGTAAGATTTTGTGGTACTTACTATTGTTAAATTCAATATATGTTTTTGTTTCTTATGACACTTGCCAGTGGACAATGTTGTTACGAAGACAGTGGTTTTAGCCATAGGGAGCGTCTCTTGTTTTAGTAGCGCCAACTAGGGCCAAGAGTACGAATTTGTTACTTACGCACCTCTCATTCGCTTGCACAACACATTTTTACCGAGGGGCACATTCACACATATATCAGAGGAAGAACAACCATGCCCAACCAGAACTCGAACCCGAGAAGCCCAGATCATAGAGAAGATGCGCTATCTCTAAGCCAAGACGGCGGCAAATTCAATATATTGTTATCGATAAGTCTAAAATATGATAATTTTGATTTGAATTCCTTTTTACGATGAATTTTCAACTTTCAGTTATAGTTTTATTTAATGCAGTAAGCCTTCGGGATGGAAAACGCAACCTTTTATTTTCGAAAACCGATGCAGCAATTTTCCACCTTTGGTATAGTCAGGTAAACGTTAAATATGATAACGAAGTTCAAATATTCTTCTACATACCTAATCAGGAAGTTCAGAAAGCGGTCTTCCAGCTTAGATGTAATCATTTTCATGTGAATTCGATTCCAAATTGAAAAATTGATCCCCAGATGGTTCTTCTGCAATTTGAAAATGGAATGATATATGCAAAACTTTTTTTCAATTGTTGTATTTTTTTAAAATTTTGAACCTGCTATTGAGCAACAATAACAAGAAGGATAAATTACAAGAATCAAGTAAAAAGGCGAAATGGAGAGGTTCCGATAAACGGGAAAGAATGTTGAATTTATTTAAAACAAATTTTAATCAGAAGTAATTCAGCAAATAATGTTCCTAATTTTTTTAGAATAAAAGTAATTTCCAAGATAAACTGAAGAAAACGCAGGCAACATAAATTATACTTCGATATTACCCTTTTAATTATTTATTCTAAAATTCATTAAGAAATATATATTTTTAGTTATTTACAATTTTAATATTATTTAAAAAGTTTAAAATTCTTTGCGAGACGTATTTTGATATTTTATAAGCATAATTTCAAAATTCATTTAAATGGGAAGAAATTTTTTGGGAATTACATCTTGGTCTTTACAATTCGAAAGTTGTTTAAAACCAGCTGAATGTAAAAGACATAATCAAAGGAAGGGAAAGTAATAGAGATATTTCTGAAATTATAAAATTTTTTAAATTATTAAAAGCGACGAAAGTCAACAAGAGAAAGTGTTATAAAATTGGAAAGGGTTAGGAATCAGTGTTTAATATTTAGAAAAACTTAAAGTTATAATCCTTCCAGGAGCCAAATTAGGAAGAAAGAAGAATCTTTCTTAAAATTTTTTCTTCATATTTTATTTCGAAGAGTGCTAAATTAGGACTTTTTTGTGATATGAAATATATTTCATATTATTCAAAAAGAAGATATTGAATTATATGAAATTCTAGTTGGTACAAGGCGAGTTTCTCAGAAGAAATAATTTTGGAAATATCGTTTGAAATTAAAAATAACTGTCTTGTTTAATTAGGAATGATAGAAATAATAATTTTTTTTTCGTATCTGAAATGAATACGTTCGTTGAAATTGAGTGACATATAAAGGAGAAGCGTAAATAATATTAATTCTATTTTTTTAAACTTTATTATTCAAAATTTTAAGGTTGTTATTGTTTTTCCATCATCAACAGAAACAAATAAGTGGAAGTAATAACTATTCAAAGTTTCATTGCAATCGGATGAGCGGTATGGCGCCGCTTAAAAGACATATAGATAAACATTCATTTTTATTTATATAGATTTTTCCTATCAAATAATAAACTTAAATATAGTTAATATTGTATTCAAGCAACAAATTCATTTCCTTCTTATTGAAAGTTTAAAAGAAAGAAAACGAAGAAGGGCCGTATGTCAAGTTAAGATGATTGTGTGCATTTCATGCCAATGATATGACTTTATCATCTGCTTTGGACTGGCCAGGTTTCTCTACCTTGGATTTCGCATGACCTCAAACTGATTCTTCTGTTTTACTGTTAAACCTTAGGTGATGAAACCAATCAACCAAAATGTGAACAAAATCAACATTTAAATAATAGGGAATCTAGAATTAAAAAAAAAAGTTTCATGTTGAGTTATTTTTTCAGGTGTGTTCTAAAGCCAACTGCTAATAAAGCCGTTCAATTTGATTGAATATCCATTTGCAGATGCACTTGATAGCTCGGATCCATTTAGATTCTATTATTGGACTCGGGAACATAGAGGTAAAAAAATACTGTAATTTGAGCCGCTATTTAACTTCTGTTTCATTGGAACCTACTTCCAGCTCATTTAAATTGCATATTATATATCACTTTTCATCCCAAAGATTATATCCAAAGAAACGTTTAAAACATTCTTTCTCACTCTGATAATGCCGGAATCACGCTGGCTTCTGGGTACCAACAATAATGACCACACAACGCTGTGAAAAGATGAAAGAAGGAAGAAAAAAATAAGTTATGGTCGAAGAAAGTAACTTCCAGAGCACCTAGAATGCCTTCTAACCAATACGTGACGGCGCAATCCAGCTCTTGGGCAAACAAATAGAAAATTATCCTTGTTTCGATTATAGTAATTGCGATGGAATCGCTCCTACCTCTGCCAAAAATGATTAGCTACTATCGATTGGGTAGTGAGATCGATTTATCGATACTGGAACGATAAATCGCTCATGCGCGAGCAGATAATATCAGAAGCATTTAATACATCAAAGATCGTGAAGAGGTTCTGGTGCATCGTCTTTCAATGTTGAAGTTTGGGTTGTAAATAAGGAATATAAGCAAGAAACGGCAACTCTTGATACGTGTTGGTAATTTGCGTATAATTAGGTAACTAAAATGGCGATATTAAAACGTGTTTAAAATAGTATTGGTAGAAAATTATGATTAATTTGACCGTAATTATAATGAAGTAATTGAGAGTAAGGTTTTTTTTCTTGTATAGTTTTATAGATACTTTCTTCATACTTATTTTTGTTAATGATATTTGTATTTGTAATCCATCAACTATGAAAGAGTTATATTCCAGAATGAAATATATGACATATACACATATATTTATTGATACATGTAAAGTTTCCACTTGTTAGAGATATCTCTAATTATCCGATTTTTTTTTTTTTTTTTTGTCTCTTTGATGAACTAAGAATTTCAAAAAGATCCTCTTTATATATGATTACATATTTTAAAAGTTGATATAATATGATTGTTAATACGTTCGCCTTTTGATGATTGTACAAATACCAAAGACAAATGTAAAAACGTTCGATTTATGTTTTTTTTTCTTTTAATTTTTATACTGCTTTAATTCAATTATTTTCAAAATACAAATACTTTCCTACAGTTTTTTAGATAATTTTGCTTCACTGCAGCAAAAAAAATCTCTGCAGGAAATTTTATTTTTATAATTACTTTTTGAAACTATAAATTATCGTTTGCTCGTTATTGTTAATTGGATGCAAACTGCCGCTTATAAAAAACCACAGGATGAATGGACTGAATTTTAATATACGTTAAAAACATACAAATGTTTCTAAAAATAACAATAAACATAAACATTAAAATAAAACATAAACAATAACTATAAAAAATAAAATAATTCTATAAATAACAATTGTCTGAAAATATAAAAAAGTGCTATAAAATGAGAATGGCAGGCTCAGAACCAAAATATTTCTCTTTAAGTCTTACATAGAAAATAATTCAATATATTAGTTTTTTGTGATATAATTTATAAGTAGTTATTTTTCAAAATAAAATTAATTTTAAAAGAGCCATGTCAAACTTTGAAAAACTTATTAAAAATTAATTCAATATGAATTATTCTTTTCTTGTGTATTTTGCATTAAATTTTCTGTTTAAAATTTTATTCATTTCTGATAAATGGGATCAGAACAATAAAAAAAAACTACAATTATTTAGGTTTTTTAGAGGGGGGGGGCTAAAAATATGTTAAATTATACTTTTGTCAAAATAAGAAAAAGACTTCGTGCCAAACTGAAATAAAAAAATATCAAGTATGCAAAGAATTACTATATTTATTTTCTATAAATTATGACATTAATTCCGATGAAGGAAAATACGAAATATTGAGTAATTTATTTGTTTAATAATAACGATTACTAAATTAGGGAGATAAAAATAATAGGACGCATGCAGAGAGAAACAAGTAACTTTTATTATAATAACTAAATAATAAAAATTAGGAATGAGAGAAAACAAAATAATGAGTACGAGCAAACGATATTAAAAATTAAAAAAAAAATTGCTTATAACAGTAACAGAAAACTTTGGAAGAAAATAGAATTAAAAAATCGCATTTGTTAAGAAATACAGTATAGCATCAAATGTGATATTGAATAATTTTTTGTAGTATAAATATATTATTATTTACTTTATATTTATAATTACAACTAATTAATTTCTTAAAAGTGTTTTAAAATATCTCATAAATAATAAATTACTTTATGTTAATGGAATTTTAAGATAGAAAATACAAATGAAAATAAAATTGCATTAAAAATTAATAAAATCGAAGAATGGCTTATAATCACACATTAAATGAGGAAACGTCATCACAAATGTGATAATTTAGTCCTCTATCATGAAACTTGCGGTCAGCAGGCAGCGGAAGTTCCTGAGGAAGTGTTTTTAATCTAAGGAAAAATGTTTCGAAATTGTAATATTTTTATGTCCGAAAACTGGAAATGCAAAATAATCATAGGAAATTGGGAAAAATTAATGTTTGTTCTCCCACTAACTTGAAATTTAATTGTATGGAGAGAATCTAGTGACCTTGTAGCTTTTAGTGCTTTGCTTCACGAAATGCCAGATGGTAGCTCAGGTTGTTAAAGATCAAAAGGATCTGTTTGAACTAAATTCCATACGTTGAAATGTTCGATTCACATTTTTCTTTCTCTTAAGAACGTTTGTTGACTACAACACAGCATTTCTAGCAGCATGAACCTAAAATAATCTTGAACATAATTTTGAATTCTAAAAATCCTTAATAATATTCTTTCGTTATTAGTTTAACCCATAGCTTTCCAAAAAGTAATTTGATGGAAAAGTAAGTCGAATAAGAAGTTTGTTTATTGCTTCAAAAAAGTAATGTATATGGTTTTTTTTAATTTTTCCGGAAAATTAATCTACATATTTTTACTACTCTTTAAGTTTTTTTACCAGTCAAAAATTACGAAAATAATTAAGTAAAACAACAAAATGATACACTGGTTTGAATGGTGTCTGAAAGGAGACATCGCAGTGCTAAAGGTCAAGTACTAATATTTAGCGGGTGGAATAATGAAGCAGCATAATATTGAGGAAAATTATATTGTTTACTGCCTTAGATTGAATGTCATTCATGAGCGGATAACTATTTTGATTTGTCCTAAACATTATTCTTAAATTATTACAAAATAAAAATTAATATTATTTTAATTAAATTTTATGATCGGAAAAGTTCAAATTCCATTTTTAAGTAATGGACTGTATTTCAATAGTAAAATGTTAATATTAAATATATTTAATAATTGAGTTTTGTTCAGTAAAAAATTATTAAAATTATTAAAAAAGAAATGCAATACAAGACGCCCTTATGTGAAAACAATTCTAAAAAAAATATTCAGCAGTTCAACAGAATATAGCTATTTAAACGGAAATCGAATGCTAGTTTATGGAGTTCAAGTTAACTATAGTAAATGTTGCTTTAATGTGTGTAATTTGCTGGACAAAACTTACCTCAAATCGTGATTTCTTATAATGTAAAAATCTTAATTTATTTTTAAAAATCAAGGTTTTCTTATAAATTTTGGAATTAAAATGTGCTATTGCTTAACTGCATCCTTCTGATTTGACATTGAATTGGCAGCTTCGTATCTACTTATTCTTTAATTTAAAAGGCAAAATTGTTAGTTATCTTATTCATATGCAGCATAAAATTAATGACTTATTCTAGTCAAAGATAAATATTTGTTTGTCAGAGCTTTTCAAAAATAACAGTATGTTTAACACATTGAAATTTTAAAATTACTTGGGATTAGTGAAATGCATACCAAACGATAAAAATAAAATATTTTTAACTGAACTTTTTAAATTTATTTTATTTTTCTTTTATTAAACACTAAATATGTTTTAGAAGTTTTGTCGACGCCGAAATAGTCTACTCAGGGTTCAAAAAGCATTGATTGAGATTATGAAGAATTTGAATTGATAAATAAGTAACTATTCATTACAAAAATAGACATTTCAGCCCTTTGTCGTATTATAGTATGCAGAAACATCTTAAAATACAGCAATTCAAAAAGAACGCGATAGATAAAATAAATATCGAAGAACCGATTATAAGTTTTAGCAAAACAGCTAAATCAAAATAACTACATACGCACACATAAAAACTAGTACTAAGAAGTGCAAACTTTATAGTACACTAAAAACCTAAGGTATTTAATAAATAAATTTTCATTTATTAAAAAATTTCTCAAAATGTTAGTAATAAACAAAATGTTCTTGACTTGAACTTATTTTATCTAAAAGTTTGACTAATACTCCTAAAAATATTAAAAATTTCTTTAAATTTTACTGTCCAGCTTTTAATATTGGTTAAATTTTAAATCGGAAGGTTTCTTTATCGAAATTTGTACATATAATTAAATGAGTCTTTCAAAATGCGATTAAAAACATCGTGTGTCACTTCTTTACTTAGTTACCATTTTAAACTTTTTGCTTTATTTTAATTTAATTTCAAACGAAATGTGTGGGAAACCTAAATACCACGTCTGGATAAAAAATAAGTTACATGTTTTAGTAGTAAATAAATCAGGTTTAAAAATAAGAAAATTATTTAATGTGAATATTAACTTTAAAAACCCTTTTCCCGTTCTTTTTTAATTCTAAATCCACATGCTACTTTTAATCTAAATTAAAGTAAGAAATATAATTATTAAATTGGTTAGTTACGAAACACTTTCTTTTTTTCGAGACTTTCAATTGAAGAAAGAAATTGAATTTGAATTTCATAATCCAGAATCAACTTTTCGTAATTGTGGGACATAATTTTACCAATTTATGTCACATTTATATGTTCTGTTGGTAGCATTGCCATAAAAATGCATTCCCTTTTTAAAATCTTTGAGTATGAATGTTAAATATTAATATCATCACAAGAAATTCATCGTGTTAGATCTGACTCTATGAGGCGTCATCTTATTCACCGGTTCGACCTTAAGGTATACCCACTGAATACAAGATGTGGCTCGGGTTACAAATTAGCGGCCAACTGGCGTAGATTTATAAACGACCTTGCAGTACCTTGAAGTTCATCCATTTTTTTTTTCGGGGTTCTTTTTGTTATTTCGTCTTACCAATGAGACCGCAGATGTGTTTTTCTTCCTTCAGGTTCATTTTATAGAGTCAGTGAAAGAAGGCGCGCTGGGCACGAAAAGCTTGTTAAAATGAAAAGGCTTGGGGTGCCTGCCTTCCGACATCAATAACCTGTTGCGCCTTTTAAAATGTTTTCCTGGAACAATAGTTTTTCCTTTATCGGGTAACGAATTGGAAATTCCTACCCAAGTTGTTTATCAAAGAACTAATTATATGCATTGCATATATTGGCCGCAATATGCAAAAGTAATTTAAATCAGTTTATTTTCGGTTGGAGAGGGTGAGACGAATTAGATGTATAGGATGTATAGGTGCCTTCACATTTATTTGGTGGAGAGCAAATTTGGACTGAATACTAAAAATATTTTTATTAGTATTGATTTAGCACTCAATGAAAAATTTTCTCCGAAGTAGTCTGTAAAAATAAACAATTTTTGAAATAAAATAAATGGAAAAAAAAAAAGAAATTGCTTCATCTCGTTGGAATGTTAGCAATTAAACAGTTTAAAATATTTTTTAGTTTATATTAAGTGTATAGAGATTTTTCTAACAATTAAGTTCTATTTTAATGGTAAAACATTTAAGATTCAACCAAATTTAAAAGCCATATATCTTGACTTTTATACTTCCTCTTTGCTTACTTCGTATATAGGAAAGTACAAAATAGAGTTTTGAAATGCTCGAAAACAAGAAATATAACGTATATTGTTATTTTAATCATTACATTGCGAATTACGGAAAGCAGAATATATTATATACTCTAGCATAATAAAGATGTTATTTTGTAATAATAAAATGTTCACATATGATATGATAAAAGATAACAATGTAAAATAATGTCAGATTTTATGTATTTTAAAATTTTAAAATTATATTCAAAAGTGAGGTTTTTCTAATCGTACGAAATTTTTTGACTTGTTATATCATGAGGAATGAACAATAAATTGTAATGGGAAATATAAGTTTAATGAAATTATAAATGCGTTACTTTGCTAAATATTATAATGGTATATTAACCATTTAAATAATAAGCAAATCAATACATTTATTCTATGATTAAATCGAAGACATCTTTTCTTATTAGTTTTAACTTCATAAATAGTTTTATATTCGTAATTATCTAACTTTAAATTAACAGACAAATAAATCATAAATTAAAATTCATCTTATTTAAATTTTTAGAAATTTTGTTTCAAGATAAAAATGTATAAACTAGATATTAACCAGAAATTGTGCCATGCAATAGAACGAAAAATATCATTCGGACATTCTACAGAGCAAGCTGTTAGATTTAGAGTAATCGAATTATAATGATAATAACTTATATAGAAATGAATGCAAGAAATGTTTTTTAAAACATTTAATTTTAAGAAACAAATTAATTTTAATCTTTTTCCTCGCTAACTCCGAAGCATGTCCTTCCAAAAAGAGCATTTTTACACCATTTAAAGATGTTTTTTCATTGATGTTAATTTACAATCAATATTTTCCCTTATTTTAATTATTTTTAAGAAATATTTTGCATTACGTTCTGTGTTTTAATCATTGGATTTATACTCACTATATTATAATGATATTATTTATGCTGTTTTGTATTCACTTTGCTGCTGCTATATAAATGAAAATAACTTTCAAAAATAAAATACAAATGCACGAAACATTATCATGTTGCCGACTATTTTCGAATATTTTTAACAAGCTTTTCTGATATAATTTTTTATGCATTTCAAAAGCGTTTAAATATATTTGTGTAAATAAAGGCTTTCAGTTTTTGTCAATTAATAAGAATTCGATTTTATAGGTATATGTACATGTAAAAGTGTAATTCATTCGTCAATGATCAATTTTGAACTGTGGATGAATCATTGTTAAAGACCATATCAAGGATGTAATTTACCATTCCATATTATCCCATCCAACAAAGTAAACAACCGCATGAGTCATTCTATTTGAAACATATCAATTAAGCATTCAAAACCCCTTTCTTTTTCTGACGTTTTCTACAGGTATCCCACAACAAAAATGCATCATAACCAATAAAAACATGCTATTTCCATTTCAATTTTATGCTCTAATTTTGCTAATTATACATTTCTGTTCCTAGTTCTGTGGGTGCCGTTTGACAGCAAGGCACATTTTTGGCGTGGTCGAGATGTATTGAAAGATTCTGTGTTCTCACCATTCAGGAACTGTTTTCTTTCATTCGAACGCCCCTGGAGGTGCCAAATCAACGCAATCTATGCTTCCACATTTAAGGCCCCCAGGGATAAAAAATAAAGAAAGAATGAGTAATAAAAGGATTAAGTTATTATTGTGAGCCAACCTCATTCATTGACGGACGTGTTGGATTTAGTTTGTATGGGCGCTACTGTGAGAAAAACAGATCGCTTGCAGCACGGGGCGTATCTTGGCCTGGTCAGCCTAACCCACTACCTTGGCCCAAAACAAGCGGTATTGGCTGCCTACTGGACCTCGAGGGTTATGGGATTTCAGGCCGGCTGAATTAATGCATACTTCTGGGTGCATTTGAATCAGATCATTATCATGTATATAACGATTAAAATGGGCGAAGACTCTATCGACATGTATGCCCCTTTTCAACTAATTTTTTTCTTCAGTTTTTTAGAACTTGATTTATCGATAGCTGTTATTTTAAAAGCTATTAATTCAAATGAAAATTGTATAGATTGTATTTTTATGAACACTGAGTGTATGAATTTGCAATTAATAATCTTAAAACTATCATTCATATGAAATTTATAAGTTGATCTGAATATACGAAAAGTAATAATTGTTTTGGATTGATAATAACTAGAAGAAAAGTTCAATCCATTTAATCTAATAATAAGTTTTTACATCTTATTTATTCATTTATATTAATCTATCACGTAAGTGCACTCTACATATTGTTTATTTTTAGGATACTATTATTAGTAAGTGAAATGCAGTTTAATATTAAGAAAAATAACTCGTTTAATATTAAAAATTGGTAAATTTTGTATATTATAAACGATTTTTTATAAAGTTAATCTTTTTCTTATAGTGTCTTAAATTATGTTAAATATTTTTAAGTAAGAAAATATTGGAAGCATGTTATTTTTTCTTCTGTAAAACTCTTTTTTGTAAGAAGATTCTCAATAGTAAAAAACGATTGACTTCACATTATATCTATTTACCACTTTTGATTTGAAATATAAATTTACGAAAGAAATATTCTGTAACTAACTTTTAAATGCGATTATATAATTCACAGAATTATGCATCTGCCATTCTCTTTGGAAATATGCCGTCAGCGTATTCCTTTTTGATGGTATTAATAAAAACTGATTCTTAATAAATCCTTAAAGTTATCAAAACGCTCTTAACATTGGTTAAAGGAAGAATCAAGTTTGTTTAAAATAATCTGTTTAATTGTTTTTCCGATATCCTTTTAAAAACAGGGCCAGATTAAACAGCTGTTTCGGGACCCAACATTTTTTTTTTTTTTTTTGGAGGGGAAAAGGGAGGTTGAGAACCTTAATGTTTTTCCTCTTGCATCTTCAGATTATTGATTTTTTTTATTTATCTTCACAAAGATCATGTACTCAATATTTTGTAATTAAAATCAAACACCAATCAACTTTCAGAATAATATTATGATTTTTTTTTCTTATTCTCATGCTTGCAGATCTGTGTCACCTAATGTTTATTTTACAATTGTATTATTATGTTTAAATTATGCTAAGAACTTTTTTAATGTATATCCCATTCTTCAAAATTGATTTTAAATTCAAAAAAAGAAATTATTAAATTTAAAAATTAATTTCACACATAATATAAACTGCTTTTAATTTAAATATGTGCGAATTTATGAAAGCAATTCCCATGAAGATGAACCTTATTGTACTGTTTATTTCATTTTGTCACTTCATTTAATTAACGATTTTTAAAAAATTGTTAAAATTATAATATATAAAAATTACCAAAAATATCTATTTTGAAAGGGAGAGCTCAGAAATTGCACTGCCTTAGAGCCGTTACAGAATTTTATTTGGGACTGCTCAAAGACTAAGGCCTGTATTAGAATTTTCTGTGTATAATTCTTCGCACAAATTTAATTCTAATTATTTGTTGAGTTTTACGCTGTGAATCTTGGAAATCTTGTTCTACCATCAGCATCCTCCTTTTCTTTTACTTTTCTTATTGTAAATTTAAAATAGGTAGTTTTTTATAACTTACTATCATAGACGTGTCAGAAAAGAAGTTAATGCAAATTTGGAATTTAAATTATTTGTTTCTTTTACAACTGCTGGAGATATATTCATTCTTTCCTTAAAAACATCTAATTATCAGAAGTTTTGAATCAATATGAGATGATCAAGAATCAATATCAATATGAGAAAAGACATTTAAGGACATTTGTTGAAATAAGAGAAGGAGAGAGGGGTTCTCTCTAAGATTTTTTTAAAATCTTTCTCAACATAGTAATAGATTTAAGATAGGGAATCGATTATGCGATTCTTGCTTTCTACTATTGACTACTTGAGTACTATGGTTTAAACTTATTCAAGTATTAGTTTAAAATATTAGGAATAATATGGAAAATTACATAAAAAATAAAATTTTGGAGCTCCATAATTTGTTTTTAAACTGTATTATTCTATATTGAAGTAACTCAAGTGAAAATAATTATTATAGACTCGTTATTTTATTTACCACTGATGTTTTAAACATTATTCATTGCGCATTGTTTTACAATTTTATATTCCGTATTATTTTTTTTTCATTGCTAATATTGTTATGTAATTTCGCTGGTAATAGAGGCAATATTAAAGTGAACAAACGATACAAAATTGAGCAGTGTTTTTATTTCTTATTATTACTTCTTACATAAAATACTAGAAATCAAAATGTTTTCTGATTATAACTCAGAATGAGTATAATTATTTTTTCAATTTCTTTGCACTTCGCCGATTTCTTTCTTTTTTTTTTTTTGTTACTGATTTCCTATTATTTTTGTGACAAAATTTTCCGCAACAAAAGGTAAATCGCAAAATTATTAATATATTCTGTTTCTTCTTAAAATTTTTAGTCATTTTTGATAAATTAGTTATTTAAAATCACTTTTTGTTTTTCCTTAAAATTTTTGTTAGAATAAAATCTATGGAATGTAAATGAGCATTTACATCTCATTTATCTTACATAACACTTTTTTATACATTTATAAGAAAAAAATAATTTTCAAAATATTATGATAAAAATTTTTCATTAATATATTAATGATTGTCAAAACATTGATACAATAAATCTTTGTAATTGTATTAATGTGTTTACGCTAATGCAATTACATGTTCAAAACACAATTTGCCTACGTAAAATCTGGATATTAGCCAGAGTTTGTGTTCCTAGTGATAAGAGAAACATTAAACCGTTCATGCTATTAATTTCGCTTGAAAACATTTATAGCAATTAATGACTTAAATTACATAATTCCAATGAACTCAATGCTAATACCACAAAATGCCCTCTTTCCTGCACCCACACATATCTAACTTGACAAATACAAACTAATTTTGCCTCTTTATCTTAAATGAATTAATTTATTTCGGTGAAAACACCCTTTTTAAATAACTGCAAGATTTATTTCAGAATAGTATGTTATTCTCTATATACTTTTAATGTACCCACATTTTATTACATAATTATCTTGATAAAAAGTAAGATCGACATGTAATTACAAAATACCTGTAAGTTCTTTCAACGGAGTTTCGAATTATAAAAAGAAATTAAATATATATTTACAGAAATTGAGTTGAAAGAATATAATTATAGATAAATGTAGTGTTAACGATAATGGTTAATCAAAACATTGTTTAACTTTCGAACATTTAAACAAAATGCGCCATCATTATAATTAAATTCTTCAAATGTACATGTTGCTTTAAATCTTTTTGTTTCCCTTTTGTCTTAGTTACATTTAGGCTAAGTTTCCTTTTCATAAAGTTACACTTACAATAAGTTTCCTTTTTGGCTAAGTTACTTTTGGCTATAATAACATTTGTTTAAAAATTTCTAGGCAAGAAGAAACAAAATGCTAATAGGCAATGGAAGTAATGGCTGAATTTTGATTTTGAATATTTTTCATTAGTCTGGTTTTTTTTTCTTTTATGTTTAATTCGAAGGGGATGGGGAGAACTAGAGCCTCTGTATTGTTATTTCACTGGCAAGATTTTCTTTTATTTGAATTTTGATCATTTTCTGAAATTTATCTGAAATCTGAAAGAAAAAAGCAAATTCCAATCTTTCTAAGCCATCTTAAAGTTTGGGCATGAATGTACTCACATAATATGTTAATATGCTCCTATAATTACTGAGGGCGCAATGGCATATTTATAGAGCAGTTTCAGAGCCAAAAGGCCAAATTTGAACACGAATTCCATATTGGTCTTCATTAAATTGGGCAACGGTGGTAAAATGTTCTCTTGTTAGTATGACCAATAAGTGGCATTTGGAAAAGAAGCGACGAATCAGAAATAATCTTTGTCTGCTCACAATCAAAACAGCAATTTTTTTTCTTTTCTTTTCTTTAAAAACGTTTTGCTTTTAACCATGGTGTTACCGTAATTAAACCAATTTCCATATCATTAATTTCATTAACGCCACTCAATTCTCGCGCTTATATCAGCAAGATATATTGCTGCTTGAATATTTTGCTATAATAAAATTTTGCTGCTGGAATTCCAGAGAAAGTTCAATTGAGATGTATTTTTATATATTGCGGCATGAAATTTATATAAAATGACCAAAATAAAATGAAATATATCTTAACCAGAAATTCAGATTAGCTTATTCAAGAAACATTTCACAAGTTGCGAAAGCGCTCTTTCTGTATCAGAGTTAGAATAAAGATAAAATAATTTTATATAAATATTATTATGCATGTCAATGATATAATAATTTTCCCTTGTTTTTTGAACCTTTGCCGCTCAGGAAACTCACCCATTTAGTTGGAAGTATCCGTCGCTTTTTGAAAATAACACTATTTATTTTCTTTTTCCATTTTCAAATATTATTTTAACTTAAAAATTTAGGATTGCAGTCTGTTTATTATGTTTCAAATACAAATGCGAATCTCTCTCTCTCTCTGTATATAATATGATATAAACAAGAAGAAAACCACCACGAAACTCCTTATCTTGTAGGAAAACGCCAAAGAAAATTGCTGGCCGGCAGAAAATTAAACTGAGGACCAAAAGTTAAATCATATATATTTAGGCCTTCCGTATTGCCAAAGAGTAAATTAAATTGTGGATAGCAAAAAAAAAAAGTAAAAATAGGAAGCAAGGAGGTGAATGGAAAAATTATAAATGTAGCTAATCAAATATTTTATCGGGCAACAATCGTAAAATAAAGCTTACGATAAAAATAAATAGAAACTATATGTAATAAAATCCGCTATCCCTTGATCGTGAACAATTATTGCTATAAACTTTTTATAAGGGCTTGATTTTGCATATCGTTACATTATTTAAATAGTATTTAACATTTTGCATATTAAGCTTCCATAAATAGAGAATCTTTGATAACTTCGAAATTTATAAAAATAAAATCAAGATGAGATATGGGAAAATCAATCATCCCTGACCATAGCCACTGAATTTTATTATAATGGCTTACATACACCTTGAAACACTTTCCTTTTGTGCAACGACAGATCCTTTTAGTATTGACTCAAGGTTCCGTAAATCCTCTCCTCACGGATCTCTAAATATCACGGATCATCCAGTTAGCGTCAGTCTGTGATAAGGAAATCGATTCGACTTAATGGATTTTCACTAATTGAAAGGTTTAATGATAGATTTTATCGTTCATTGTCAACCTGGAAATTCCACCAGACATGGGATCTCATTCGAAAATCGTATAACGAGCCATGTGACTCATGCCGACCACCCCTGTGTCGCAGACGACTAATTGATGACGGATAAGTGACCTCGTGAGAGCTTAGGAAATGAGAATCACGTGATGGGATACAGACATTTGAGAATTGTTCGAATGGGTTGCGTTCTCGCATGTATTTTCCTAGTTAATATTTAATCTTGTCTGTGGAATAGCAGTATTTATGCTACAAACAAATAACTACCTGTTGTGCATTAAAATCTATCGGACAGTGAAATGACTTTCTTCTATAATATAATATTTTTGTTTCCTTCTGGATTATATAGGATTCAAAATAAAATTATATATTAATAGTGGAATAGAAAAAAAAATTTAGTTCTCAAAACCTTTAAATTCATTTCTCTAAAAATGAATAAGAACTTTCTAAAAATCTTATCAGTTTAAAAATTTGATGCGTTGTTTGTTGAATTTCTGCGTATATATTCAACAATTTGCGATATTAAACTTTGTTTGTTTTAAGTTAAAAAAATACAATTATAAAAGCGAATATTGGGGGAGGAGAAACCTAAATCGTTAAGACTTTGTCTCGCTAGATTCGATTAGGCTTAAGATGCTAGTTTTAATATTCGTTTTTAGTTTTAAAACTGAGAATGGTGCAAATAAATAGCAAAGAAGAATATTGGGGATAATTTCAAAATAATAAGTAAAAAAATCAAAATCTGAAAGTGCACTTTTAATATTAAATTAATATCTAAAATTTAGAAAAAAATTAACGTGAATTTATAACTTATTAGTATGAATGTTATGGAATCTTGAAGTAAATTTGTTTCTCTAATTATCTATTAACATTGACTCATGTACAGAACCAATATTTAATAAAATTATTTGATAAAATGTTTTTAAAAAAATGAAAATAATGCTTTGTCAAAGTTCTATGTTCAAATAAAATTCGATCAAAGCGGAAAGTTCGTAAAAAGTCGAATTAAAAATAACAAATCAAGTTAAGTATAATCATGCGTAAAAAGCACAGGATTTCACACGGTTAAGTTTAAAAACACATGATTATATTAAAAACACATAATGTAATCATGAAGAACACATGAAAGTTTTTTCCTGTCGGAGGATTCTATTATTTTACACAGTGGAGGATGCAATTCAAGTTTTATTTCTGGCTTTTTAATAAAAATTGATGCAAATAATATTATTTATCTTTTAAGTACATAAAACAATTCTTTACCGTTTTAAATGGTTATAAAAAATTATTGGTCTGATAATTATATTTTTACCATTATTCTACATCCAACAAACAATAAATTTGTAACAAAATTTTTCTAAAATCTGAACCACGTCTACATAAATACATTTAAAGATATTCGACTTTAATTTTTATTTCTATACATAGATTTGTATCTCTACAAAGTTTATATTACGCAAGATGTGGTTTCATGAATTCTTTTTAGCATTTATTCTAACTTTTAATTTTTAGGTTCTAAATTACATCGCATTTTATTTATGCTTCTATTTCATACGTTTTGTTTGACGTTAAGTTTGTCATACTGACATTTGTGTGATGCAATCAAATGAAAAATCTAATCGTATGACAGTCGCGTATACGTGCTTCGCTTAATACCTGACGTCGGAAAAGTTAATAACCAAAAGCATTAATTTAAATTCAAAGAAATAAAATGCGCTTTTTCAACCTCTCTCGTCGCTTTGGGTCATTAATCATTTGCTGTCGGCCGTTCGTGTGCTGAGAGTCGGACAGCGTGTGGTTCGCTATATGCTGACATTAGAACTTAATATTTGAAGGTAGGAGACTCAGGATTATATGTTTCAATTCGTTCTCATCATTCTTTTGCTGTTATAGAAAACTATAGGATTAATAGCGCATATACTTAGTTTATAATCAAAGGGACTTAATTTAAATTTCAATTACCAAAATATATTTATTTCAATATCTCTCGACGTTTTGGGTCATTAGTCATTTGCTGTTGGCCGCTCGTATGCTGAGACAGGTTGTGGTTCGTTATATTCTGATATTAGAACTTAATATTGTAAGGTAGGAGATTTTGGGTTCTGTTTTTCGATTCGTTCTCATGATTTTTTGTTGTTATAGAAAATTCCTTTGATCTGGTTTAGTAGTATTCATACTTGGCGTCAGGAAGGCTAATAATCAAACGCATTTATTTAAATTTAGAGTAATAAAAAAAAACGGTTTTTCTTGTCACGATAAGTCATTAATCATTTACTGTCAATTGGTTGTGTGCTGATAGTCGGACAGCGTATGTCATGTATATGCTATCATTGGAACGCAATTTTAGAAAAAAGTAGAAAAATTTTAGGTCTGGTTTCATTTGTTCTCTCAATTGTACGATTTTATAAAAGATTAGCTGGTACGCGGCGCGTTGTTGCCGCAGAAGAAATAATTTTGGAAATATCGTTTGGAGTTTGAAATTGTTATTTTGAGAATTATATTTATTTTCTTGTCCATTCATTAAAATTGAAAGATATATAAAGGAGAAGCCACAATAGTATTTATTCTGTTTTTGTTATTCTATTCTACAAACAAGTATTCATTTTTATATATTAGATTTGCGTATTCTTTTAGAATTATAAAGCTTGATGTTCTTTCAGAATGGAAATGAAAGAAGCTATTTATTGTATCTCATGATTCGCTTAGAATTCTCAAGAAAATGTGATTAAAATTTTTTCTTTTGTAATTGATTAAACATACAAAATATATTTACACTATAAAGTTATTAATATAGTTTAAAAGATAATTTTTTTTTTTTGAAAACTAAGATAGTGCAAAATTATTTGTGCTATAATATTTTTTGGAAATTACCGCAAAAAATGCTCAAGTTTTATTAAATGTTCAGTTAAAATTTCAAACCTATAGGATTGGTTCCCCTAAAATTGTCTCGCATACTCTCTAATAAAACTATTTCCTCAGAGAAAGACTTACTTTGCATTTACGTACAAAAGCTACGAAATATTAACAACTAGCTTGAATTTAGCATATTTACTGAATCTGTTGTGTTTCCTTGGTGAATTATTTTGTGGTTAATTCACGGTTAACTGATGAGGTAAATAGATCTGAAAATATTTTTATACTTAAGATTATTGTATTATGCCTATAGCCTTCGCGTAATTGCAGGCAACATGTTCTCGAAGTTTTATCGGAATCGGATGAGCGGTACGGAAGCGCATACGTGACGTACAGACAAACATTCATTTTTATTTATGTAGATTATGCTTTGGGTGGATTTAATGCTATTGGTCAGTTATCACTTGCTGTTGATCAATCGAGCACTGAGAGTCCAACAACATGTATTTCGTTGCTAAAGCTAGAAATTAATGTTAGAAAAAAGGTCGGAAACTTTGGCTTAACCTTCGGTTCGTACTTATAACTGCTTTGACTTTATAGAAATGTATATTTCAATAGGTTTTAGTTGCGCATATATAACTGAAACGTTAATAACCAAAAGTATCGATGTATACTCAAAGGAAAAAAACAGCATTCATTGTCTCATTAGACAATTAATAATTTGCTTTCGAACTCTTGTATGCTAAGAGTCAGCTACTAAGATGTGTTTTCTATAAGTCAGATAAAATGCTAAAATGGAAAACACTAGAATTTTGTAAGGAAATTGCGGGTCACAGATTTCAATTCATCCTCTCTGCTTTATTACATTATAGAATATTAGGCTATATTTTGATAGACTTTAATTGACAATGAAATGGGGAATTTTGAATAATTAAATCTAACAAATTGTTAGTTAGAAATAATTTCATATTTTTAATTATTTCATTTATTGATACCATTATACTGTTGGCTAAAGCCGTTAATTTTTCACCTTTTTTTGTCTGAAACAGATCAAGAAATTGATATGTATTTAAAGATATTTTTCTGATAATGCAATCATTGCAAATAGTGTTTAATCTTTATTAATAAGATCAAAAATTTTAAAATGTGTAATCTAGTTAATTTTTTAACCTTTCTTCTCAAATTTCGTGCAAATATAAACAAGCAATAAAATGTAAAAAAGAAAAAGATTGAAATCGATTGATATATTGATTTGGAGAAATTATATCATGCATATTGATAAAAAAAATTTATCAAACAGAGCAGTATAATAATGTTTAATTTTGTACTTCAGATGAATAAATGTATTTTCGTTTGGAAAACATTAAATGAAATGAAGATAATAAAATAAAGACTATAATAAATTCAGACATTGTTTTCAGGATGTTGTTAAATAAATAATGCTTAATAATATAGCAGACGTTAAAAAAAATGTTCAGGATCCTTTCACTTAAAAACGCGTTTTAAGAGAAATTGTTAGCGTATGTCTGCAGATCTGTAACACAGTGTTTTGTGATTTTCCAATACTTTTATTTATGACAAATTATATAGCATTTAGTCTTCATATGTTATATGATGCAAAGATTTATTAGGGAAATGTATTTGTTAAATACCATTTACGTTAAGAAAACGTAGTCAAAATTTAAGTTAGAAATTGGTGGGATTTCAAAAATACAAGTGACAACTCGTCATTGAATTTCAGTCTGTTTATCTTTTGTTGGTTGAAATAATTTCGATTTCTTACTGAGTTAATTGAGCAATTCCAGTAATGCAGTGAAAAAAAAAACTTATTTAAAATATTTATTTCTATTCATAACAGATAAAAGAATCTTCCTAGTAATAATACCTTAATGGGTGCACTTTCCTCTATTGGAAGAAAAGTTACTGTTTCTACTATATCTCGCAGTAGAAATATTTTGGAGGATGAATTACACTCTTCCTAAGTAAACAAGCAAATCGAGACGTTTCTCTCCTGTTCTGACACCGCAGGTGGTTTTTATGGATGAACGCTCCCTCCTCATTATTCTTATCCGTAGTCTCATCTATCTGCCGCCAAGTTCTGTTCTAGAGGGTGTTCGTATAGATGATTGCGATAGGCACCGGTTAATAAGCCCTTTAATTCAATAAAGGAAAATGTTTCACTGTTCCATCTCTCTGACCTTTGAGGCTTTAAATCTTAAGTGAAAAAAATTTGAGCGATAAATTGGATGATAAAAATACGCAACGACGTTGAAAATCGTAACAGGCTATTTTATTTGATAAATTTTATATTTGCGTAATTCCTTGGTTCGTTTGTCAGAATGATTAGCAACCGTAGAAAAATTGATTTCTCAAGGCATTAGAGTTTGATATGTTAGACTGATAAAAATTACATAGCAATTTCTCATAATGTATTTTCAAAACCTTTGTTGAAAGAATCTGTAATAGAAATGTATTCAGCAGAATATTTAAAAGAAGTTTGTTTCTTAATATTATTGAATATTATGTTATATTCAGATTATCATATATTTGTTGTAAACTTCAGAAAAATCAATTGCTGTTGTTCAGAATAGATGTGAATAATCAGTAAAAGCTAAAAAATTTGAAAAAAGTAAGTCATTTTTTTTTTTGTAGAGCAAATTGTTTGTTTATTTATGTAAGAAAAAGATATTTATTAAGTTCATGTTTCCAACTACAAGATTGCATATAAAAAAAACACCGAAAGAAATTATTTCCTTTAATTTATCAAACAAATTATTTATTTCCTTTAGAGAAAGAAATTTATTTATTCCATCTATCAGATAATAAAGTTGTTTAAAAAATACCAAACGATATTTTTTTAAAGTATACTTTTTTTTAATTGATGCTTTTTTAAAAGCTACAGAGATATTCTAAAAATGTTAGAAAACAATGCAATATATTTAAAAATAAGTGATTTATCGTACAACTGTGTTTTAATAGATTTTGGAAATTTTTATTACATTTTTCATAGAATGAAAACTCATAAATAAATTATAAAGTTGGGTTCACACGAGGATAACTATTGCGAGCATTATAAGATCCCGCCTACTTCAGAAAAATCACGTGACCACAACTTAACAGTGGCAAATAATTGTCCCGTCGGGACAAACGTTGTCCTAACTACGTTGTCTCAACTGTTCACAAGAGGGCAATGCCGGGACAACAGTAGAAAGACAACGATTGCGCGCAATAGTTAGCAGCGTGTGAATCCACCTTAAGATTATAAAAATAAATATTACGGCAGAAAGCCAAACGATAATTAACATACATATGTTAACTTTTTTGAGAATGAATTTTGTGCTATTTTAATTCTTAATATTTTAAGTTTTTAATTGTCGAAAATAATGCTGAATTTAAAAAATGACAATTTATTGTATTTACTTTTTTCGTGCCTGTAATTCTTTATTAAAAATTTTAACATAGGAATTTTACATTTTATTTAATTGTATATCAAATAAAATATTTATATAAAAAGCAATATTTGTTATTGTTATTTTTAAAATTTATGAATTTCTGCATACATTTTGGAGACGAATTAACTCATTGTAATTCATATTTATAATATATTTCTGTTTATCTTCGGTAGTGGCAACATGTATAATTTCTTTTAAGAGTGGCATCTGTTAAATAAGAGTCTGAAAGTTCTAAATTTAATTCTTTATTTCCATAACAGTTTTTTTTTAATTTTATTCGAATGGATTATATTTTATGAATTGAGTCAGATATTTCTTTTCGTTTTATAACAGAATCACAGAATAGAAATTATCTTTCAACTTCAAATAGAATTTAACGGAGATATTATGAATCCAGTGATGAGCATGATATAAGAGGTATTTAAGGATTAATTTAATTTCAGTAAAAGTTAATGCAGTTCGCTTTAAACCTTTAAGTGTATATTTGAGAAGTTTTTCTAACTATCTAAAATAAATGTTGTTTTGATTAAATGTCATGTTATAGATTTTTAATTATTTTTTTATTATTTCGTAGAATTTTCATAAGTAAGGTTAATTACATATTTTAAATAATTTGTTCAAATTGATTAGTATGTAAATAAGAATTTTAATTCAGGATTGATGAAAATGAATTCTAATTTTATATACTTTTTTAGAAGTCAAGATTTCTTGTAATAACTAATATATCATCAAATTTCGTTTAATGTAAAAGAACATATTTTTACCCGAAAGCTAATTATTAAGACCTTTAGAATGCATCCAGTGGTTTTTTTAAAGTTAAGCTTTTGAATACTCTTTGTTATTTTATCTATTTTTTTAATTTGTATAGTCATATAGTATAAATACTATTAGATATTTTTAAATATTATAATATGCCACATAATTATTATATATTATATTAATTATAATTATTAATAACATAATTGTATTATATGACATAAAAATTAATATAATTGTATACTACGGAACATTCATAGTGGGAAACAATTTAGTTTTTATTTTGAGACATAACTCAAAATATTATTTATTTCTCTCCTTGAGGTTGTAATTTAAGGAAGTGTTTAATTGGTTAAGAAAATAGGATGTCATAACTTTCCATATTGACCATTAACTCTAAAAAATTAAATGTAAGGTTAATTTTAACAACCGTACTTGAACTTTTACTACACTAATTAACCGTACTTATCATTCAATTTTTTTTTTTTTTACTATATATCAGCTTCCATCAATTAAAAAAATTATTCTTCATGAAATGTACACTTCAAAACCTTTGAGTATTACAGAATTAAAGAAGCAGCAAATTCAAATGTTCTAATTTGAGCCGTTTTAATACAGATCATAAAAATGATTATGAAATAGCTCATGAATTATTCGACAAAGAATATTTAAATAACTGCATGAAAAATAAATGGATTCTGAAAACTGACCTCATCGAATTTATAAGCAAAAAAACACATGTTCGATTACCCGATTAAAATAATCGACAGTTAGGAATCATAAATCTAATCTTAAGTGCAAAAGGGTTAATTTAAAAATGGCCAAAGGGTAGTGTTTAAAAATGCCTAATTTGATTTATTTGTTCCTGACTTTCGCAAGCCTTCTCAACGTATGTGAGTTTGGTATTAGACTGAATCATTATTCATCTTTCTCCATTTGACCCAGTGAGGCTTTTTACATGCAAAAAGTGGGGCAAGACTCTTGGTGTCTGCTGGGCCTAACCAATTAACGTGAAGTAAGGGGTAGACTTCGATTCCGAATGACCACTGTCGCCGCAGTTGGGATCCGAGATCTACCAATCAAGGCTCGAGATCCTAAGAAAAAGGGAGTTCTTTTTATATTTATTGCAGTGTTGTTTTTGATTTGATTTTTTTGCGCAAAATGGGGACATGAGGTTGCCCTCGATTGGATTTTGCTTTTTTGTGAGGACAACAAAATAAAAAATAAAATATTCGAATAGGGCGCATGATTTTTTACTTATCCCCCCCTTTCCCCTTTTTACCATCAAGAGTGTTTTGAAACTTGTTCAAAGGTCATCACCAAACGACCAATTTGCAGAGCTTTTCAGGTTTGTTTTGCTGTTTGTTACCTGTGTTGTATTACGTGGATTATTTATCGTAATCATAGAGTTCTTTTATTTTTTGGCGGTGTGGCACACAGAACTGTACCTCGGCATGTGATCGAAGTTGTTCTGCGCTTCATTTCTTCAGCGCTGTCTTTTTCAACTGTTTTCTTTTTCTTTTTTCATCTGCAGGTATCTGAATTTTTTGGTATTGTGATAAATGGTGAAAAGACGAAGAATGGATTGAATATCTTTTTGAGAATATGAAGACTTTGTGATGTGTTAGAAAAATTAAATAAAATTAACTTGAAAGCATGGTTATGACAAGACTTTTACCTTTGGATTACTCTTATCCAAGTAATTTTGGTAAGTAAAATTCTTTTGTAGTCATTCATAGAATTTTTCATTTTGGAATCGGCAAAACA